>CM037851.1:187761327-187877088 GCA_021234595.1 Delia radicum | reverse complement strand
CGTTTTAGTGATTCTGATTCGAATAATTTTCATGTTGTCTCTTACTTTTCGTTGACTTTGTGAAGAATGGTTTAATTAGTTTATTGCAAATTTTTATTTTTTTTTCGTCCACCTATATTTTCTCTGTGTATAACAAGAAAGCAGATTTATTGCCATCACCGAATTATATACCAACTTTATGATTTGGTTGCAGCAACAGAATTAGTTGGTTGTAAATATAAAATGCATTCTTGAGCTAATTGAAAAATAGTATTAAAATCAGATTTCTGTGATTCTAAGTTAATTCCTTAGCAAAAAAATAAAGCCTACAACAAATTACAGGGCATGAGATAAAAAAGGAGCTTCTGACCATCAATTAATGAAATTCTAACTATCAATTATGTACCCTATATTTTTTTGCGCAATATGACTATAAAGTTTAGCATTTTATGCTGCAAACCGTTGGGCTGATGAGGTTGCCAGCTAGCTCTAGCACTGCCCCAGGAGGTCCCAACCCCCTCATCTCTGTCGGATTACACATAAAAAACTCAACTAAAAAACACAACAACCAAAAAAAACACACTTTATACAAACACTTACCACAAAAACAATTTGGAGAAAGATGACGGTCTCCTATGCCTCCCAACCTTTGTCATTAATCCGCTCCATAAAATCCTAATAAATCCATGCAGATTTTTCAACTGCAATCAGCTTGATTTCCCTTTGTTGAAATCTAAGGATAATATCAGAAGTAATATTTAAGGAGTGCGCGAGAAATAAATATAACATGCTTTTAAGCTTATAACTTAAATCAAACAGCTTAATTTTTAACTTTCTATTGTTTCATTAATAAAAATTTAATACAAGGTCTTAGTTTACAAAGCTTTCAGATTTTTAAGTTGTTTTGAATAAAATGTTTAATTTTTTCTGGAATGCCTTCCATTAAGGTTTTTCCTGCATCTTTCGTGTCCGTTTTTGTAGAAGTTGGCCCCTTTTTCCAAACTCTTTTTTATTTTAATTATGAGTTGTTCCTTATATTTTTAATCGTTTGCCGGGAAACAGTAGCTTGCCTATTAATAGTTTTGTATGGACTACACTGAATTTCATTGAGTAGTTTAATAAAAAAATTTATTCACTTTTTCTTAATTATCCATTATAAATAAAACCTCATCATGCGATTGGCATAAATTAGGCAAATAGTTTTTGACAGAATTGGCAAACGTTATAAAATTGTTAATTGTAAAATTGATGTACAGGATATGTGAATGTAAATAAATAAAAAATAAAAATAAATGTTATAAGCCTTAAAGTATGTTTTATTTATTTCCAGTGCACTCCTTATGTTACATATTTCCAGATCTAAATATTAAGCCAGCCGTTAAGCGACTTCTTCTAATTTTTTTCGGTTTCAGCAAACTCGATCGCTAAATAATCAATCGACGCTTTCAAATTTTCATGGAGTGGAAAGTGTCATTTAGGAAGAGGTATATCAGTAAGAAAAATTCTATTTTTTTAAATGAGCTTTTTGTGCAAAATTCGAGATTTGTCAAAAATTTTACATGGAATAGCTTCCAAGAGGAAACTTATGTCCTACTTTTATGGATGTTAAAAAAAAAATAATACTTGTAAATTATATTATCAACGCATTAAAATATTGAAAAATTTTGATAGATGAATTCAATTATTAATTCAATTTATATTTTTAAGCCACTTTTTTCCGGCTAAGGACAATGTCAAAGCCGTATGTAAATTATTTTTTCTTTAATTTTTAAGAGAAATCTTTGTATTCATTTTTTTTTTTTTTTGAAAATAAAGAATTACTACTACTACTAGAAAAGCTTGTGGATTTCGATGATGACCATTCATGGTCGATGGTGATGAAGAGATTGAGAGTGATGCTAATTCGGATGCTAATGGAGATAAATGTTTAGATGAATATAGATATTCGGATTCTGATAGTGAGAGGGATAATTATGATGGAGAGACAGCATCTGAGACGGAGTCAAGTACACACAGAGAAATAAAGTGCCAACCGAATTGTAAAGTGTATACTAATGATGGCAACTTAAAAATTCAGTTAATACAACGATATTTACATTAGATTTCTGAATATAGTGAATGTTACAACTAAATTCAGTTAAATTAACCGAACTTTGTTATTAAAACTAATGTAAAGTTGTGCCAACAGTCTGAAATTCGTAATAACCGAATTTGAGACGTAATAACCAAAAAACGGGACTCGGCAAGTGAAAAATCTGGATTTTGGTGCAAAAAGTGTTATTTTTAAAATTAATTGCCTTTACGTATGTAAATAAAAATTATAAAAAAATCACTTTTGGCACAAAAAATGAATACGTTTTTTACTTTGATTCGAAATCCTATCACTGGCTTTAAAACTTTATTTCTTTCAAAAAGCTCCAAAATGTATAATATGTTGAAAGTTTTTAAATCATTTTGTTGTTTTTTAAAAATTCTACGGGGGATAAATATATATTCCGCCAAAAGCAGAATGGTTAGTCAGGTAAGGTACTAACGATTCAGAACTAAACACATGAAATGCGACTGATATTTCTTGAGATTCAAATGAGATATCTCATATGAACCAAAACATGCCTTGTATGCAATGCATGCATTGTATGTAAATACTAAAATAAGAGTAGGTGAAGCACTATTAAAAGTTTTAGATATACTGAAACATAAATTACAAAATACTGCATAAAGAGTGCAGTTAAACATTATAGATTCAATATTATATTTAAATTAAAATCATAAAAAACGTTTATCTTATTAACTCATTCTACATATATTATCGTCTTTATAAATTATGAAAATAAAAATATTACCCATGTGAAAATTGATTCGTATATGAACATATGGGATCATATATGGGCTTGTATATGATCATATATGGGAATAGCTGGCCATATATGTCCATATATAGTTCAATATATGACCATATATGGTCTCATATATGACCATATATGTTCGGATCCGAAATTTGAGGGTATATGGTCATATATGATCATATATGAGCATATATGGATCATATATGTGCATATATGAACATATATTATCATATACGACCATATACCCTCAAATTTCGGATCCGAACATATATGGAAATATATGAGATCATATATGGTCATATATCGGACCATATATGAACTTATATGACCAGCTATACCCATATATGACCATATACAATCCCATATATGATCATATATGTTCATATACAATGCCTTTTTCACCTGGGTAATATAAAAAATATTTTTGTCATTAATTCTGCAGCGGCGAGAAGGGGTTAAACAAAAATTGCGTCCTTATATAATTTCATATCTGATAAAAAATTAAAACATATTGTCCATATATGGAATAATATATGAATTCATATATGGAAATGTATGATATATATGAAGTTACATATGAAATAATATGTGCAATATATTATCATATATGGTGTGGTAAATATCCATATATGAACTTTTACTTAGAATGTTTTTACCCATATATGATTCCATACATTACATATATTTACATATATGAACATACATGGAACTTTTTCTCCTGGGCGTATAATAACATTAATAATGAATGTGCCATACATTTTCTAATAGAAAGTGACAAATAAAAAATATAATGGTATAAATATAAATGTGTGGTATAAAAAACATAGCTTTTGTCTAGGTAGAGTTTAAACTCAATTTACAGTTTATTTCCATGAGTGTACCATACATCGGCAAATAAACTGCCTTATTAAAATCAGAGAGCCTGGAATATATAGAATTGTTGGTCATAAAACTATGAATTTTGAAAAGTTAAAATTTTTTCCTCCAGTATAATTTATCAGAATTTGTTAAATAAGTTTTGGGATTTTAGAACATTTAATGTCTTCTGGAATTTTAGAACATTTAATTACCATAAATGCAATTTACGTTTGTATCGATATAAAAAAATTTTAAATAAACGAATTACTGTTGTAACAAAATATTTATCAGTGGCTGAATCAAATAAATCAGATAACAAAAAAAAAATTTAGTCCTCACAATTAATCTGAGTTTTTTTTTTTTTTTTGGACGAGATTGTTTTATTGGACGAAAGTTAATAAAGCTTATCCTTAATTATAACAGTTCATAAATTCTCGTTCATAGAAGGTATTTCATAAGTGTGATAAATTAGTGTTCATCCTAAGGGTAGAAATTGTATTCTTCTTAATTATGTTGTTCTTAAAAAAAGACTGTGTTTAATAAAAGAAAATTATTATATGTTTTATTTATATTTGGTTTTTATATAAATTTCTTTTTAATTTTATGTTGTTTCGAAAAAACTTTTTTAAGCGTGTGCCGAATTGAGATTAAACTAATTATCCGCTCATAAAATTAACATAATTGCAAAATTATACAAAAGACTTAAATACAATAAAGCTAAATCTTTTTTTAGTTTATTTAAAAATATCTATCAATGCTTCAACCAAAAAAATAATAAAACTTGTCATTCATTACCATACAGTAAATATGTAAACACAATTTATTATATTGGTCATTATTCATACGTAAAAAACTAATTAAAGCTAAGTACAATTATTTAACAAATGTTCACTTAATTCTATAATAGATGTCTTTTATTTAATACTAATGTACGTTTTACTATGTGTAAAAATCTTATGACTAACTAAAAATAACACCACCAAACAAAAAACACAGTTTGTGAAAATCATGACAACGGAATATGCCAAGGAAGAGAATAGAAAAAAATTTAACGAACAAACAAAAATGACACCTTATTTAACATGAAATATTTTAATAATTATGTTAGGAAAACCTGATTTAAAGAAACGCGGGGGAAAATAATGGCAACGGCAAAAAAAAAAAATCTACCAAACAAATGGTTTGATACAAAATTAGACAATACAACCAAAAACAAAATATACACATTTACCAAACGGAAATGTTGCTTTAACTTCCCACCCCAACCTCTATTCCCTGTGTCTCATAATGCTAAATATTTTTAAAATAATGTAAACATAGCAAACAAGACGAATTTTCTTGTCAAACTGCTGTCATGGTGGCTTGTGGGATCTTAAGTATATTTCCACGCAAAAAAATAATCGAAAAATGCCAACATTTCACTATGGGCTACGAATTCATTTGGCAATATAATAATTAGGACGGCAATAAAAACAGTGTTAACAAATTCCAAAAATTCAACGAGCACATCTGACCATAGTACGAATTATCAAGCACTATAGAATAGGATACATAAATAAATTACTGGCGGAAAAATTTACAAAAATCGTTTTACCAGTGATCCAATTTACCTATTAATTCAGTTTAATATAAAAAAAAGCACTGGCAAAGAATGGCTTAGTAAACAATGCCAACGCTTGTAGAAAATGTTTTACCGTTCTATATAATCTAAAATTTCCAAAGGCTCAAATGTCTATGTATTGATTTTGAAAAAGCTATGACGCTTTTTATACAAGTTTAGCAGTCAGAAGGTTTCGAGTTCGGCTCGATTGAATTTTTTTGAATATTATAATTTTTTATATAAAGTCTTAGCTCACTAGTTTTTTTACTTGGACTAAAAAAAGCCCAAATCATCCGATCGTTAGTTAGCCCGCAATTGGCAAACTGTCTCTTTAAAGCAACTTTTCAGCAAAAAAAAATTAACACTAGTTGTTGTCCTATAAAAGGCAAAAAAAAAAAAAAATGGATAGAATGGAATGGAAAAATGGAACTTTTGAAAATTCTCCAAAAAAAAAGGGCAAAGTAGGCGTGGTTAAATATTAACATTTTCAGTATAATAAGTAAACGGAGTTTGGAAAGTGCTAGACATTTTACTATATCAATACTAGGGTATTCAATCTGTCAACAGTTAATCGATGAATTCCAAAAATGTTGTAAATACTTTCGTCGGTAAATATAACACGCTTCCAATAATCCATATCCTTCTGCCTTAGCAAACTCAAGGCGAATATTACGATTCTTCGCTGAAATTAGTGGTTTTTTGCATGCCACTCTGCTATTAAATCCATTGTCATGCAAAACATTTATTATTGTTCGTGGAGTAAAAATTATATTGGAACATTTTTCGATGTGTTCCGCCAATTTTGGGGCACTTATTTTCGGATCCTGGTTAACTACTTTAATAATGCTGCTAATATCGCGTCTCGAAAGCTTCTTAGGTCTGTCAGATCGTGGCTTACTTTCGGTACTATTGGTATTATTAAAATTTCTAATGATCGTCTGTACAGTAGCACGACTTAATTTAACTGTGTTAGCAAGAGTTGCCACGCTGTATGTAGACTTTTTCCCGCTAATAATTATGTTTTTCACTAAAAATTTCTATGTTTTATTTTTTTTTCATATTTTTTTTCTTCAAATAATCTTTACTTTAAATGCCTTAAACATTGATATAAAATGTTTTTCAATTATCGCTACTAACTCACTAGAACTTCAAATCCGTAGGGTGTATGTATAATTTATTCCTTGACTGTAAGTTCATTTTACGAAATATTTTCTTTCGGCAAAACAATGAATATTTTCTTAAAATGTACGAGCATTTTTGTTCATTTACCTTAGAAATATTCTGAGTGGGCTGTTTTGCATTTTTTTTAAATAGCGCTGTTTTTATATTTACAAACATATTTTTTTCGAACTCCTTCTATGAAAAAATCCATGGGACACATATTTTCCATTGTTCGTCCATCAACAGTCAAAAATAGTGAACAAATACCTCACCTCTGTAATAGCAAAAGCCGCGTTGAGTTTATTCCTATTATTTTGAGTCTTATATCGAGTTTTGACTAATGTCCTAAAATAGCCATTTTATTTGAAATTTCAAACTTGTGAAGAGATAGACAAATTTTGAGACCAGATTATAACACATTATTTAAATGAAAACAAGTAAAAATTGCTTAAATTTTCATACGAACAAAAATCAAAAAACTGTACAAAAACCTCATATTTTTTACCTTTGACGACCAATGGGATATAAATGTCCCATATTGTATCAGTGTCTTGCAGGAGATGGAATGAATCAATGCCAAATATCTCAATGTTTCTTGAGACGTTAAGGATTGGATCATGTCCTACAAAAATTTATATCCCCTATATCCAATACATAATACAACAAAAAATAAAAATGGGACATATATCAACCATTTGTCGTCAAAGGATTAATTTGAGTTCAATTATGTCGGTGTTTGATCAGGATATCTTATTGGTATTGCAAGTTAGTGGAAAACTGTATTTTTATAGTATACCTATTCATTTTATGTATAGTAAAAAAAAATTCCAGTCAACAATTTTTCTATTAAAATTGCAAATCCATTGAAAATGTCATGAAATATTTAGAAAAGAACTTTAAATTTTAAATAATTTTCCACATGCTTTAAATATTAAGAAATATGATCAAATGAAACATAATTTTTATTCTTAAATATTATTTCATGCTTTTGCAGTTAAATTCGACAAATTAAGCAAAATATACGAAAAAATGGGAGAGTGATGTAAATATAAAAATCGTAATATTTCAAAAACTGTAAATGAGAAAAACCATCTTTTGGCAGATTTGGATTCAATGTACCTAAGTCTATTCAAAAATATGTACTTCAAAGACAAATTCTAAAAAAAAGTTTAAGCGTGTTGAATAGTGTAATTGAGATTGATTTTTCAGTTTTCTGTTTCCGTTGGTATTTTGTTCATTATTTTTTCCGTGACGGCGTTCCTTTCCTTTCCGTTATGTTTTGTATTGTGCTTATTCTCTTACCCATATAATCTAACAATTTTATTAACGACAACTAAAAAAGAAAAGGTGAAAAATTGTGTGGGAAATTTTTTGATCTCACTCATTAGCTAGAATCACATCACCTATGATTAATCATAATATGTACCAGTGTACAATGACCGTCTGTCAATACTCTAAAAAGAGTTCTGAGGCCTTCTTCATTTATAGCTATATTAGGGAGTTTTTCTTTGCCACTGAATCAGCTTTCTGAGTGTTCTTTTACAACGCATAAAAGGCTCCTAATTATGAGCCGTTTAAGGGAAATTTTAAATTTTTTTGAAAGCATTTTCTGGGTAAAAAAACGACTTAGGGATCTTTAATAAGTCATTACTGAATCATTCTTAATATAACTTAAAGTATTTTTCAAAAGTTTTTTGACAGCGTCATCCTTACACTGAAAAAAAAAAGTTTGTAAAGTCAGCAAAAAATTTTGCTGTGTCAGCAAAATTTTAGTCAGGAGGGTGCTTACAAAAAAATTGCTAATGTCAGCAAAATCTTTTGCTTAAAATCAGCGAGCTGAGTCTTTGTCTTTCGCTTTACTCTGCCTACATGTCTGTATATGTTTGTTTGCAATTTGACCACACTAGATTATTAATCTATAAACATTTAGTTTAAAAATACATATTAAATTTAAATATTTTATTTTGTCTTTTATTTAATAAAAAGCCAATTATTTTCACAAGTCGGTGACAATGCAAAATTTAAGTTGATTTAATCCTCAATTTTGTTTTATGTATGAAAGACAGATACAAAAGTCTTCCATGGTTGATTTTTTATATGTCTTATTAGAGTTGTACTTTTTAGTATCATTTTCCTCTTCTCTACTACATCTTGACATGCCGCGACATCTGCTTCATTCTGCGTATATCTTTCAATCTGGTTGTCGTCCACACTATTAATGTGCTTATCAGCACAATTTTTTTTAGCAAAATTAATTAGTAAAACATTAGTATATAAGTAAAGCAATAGTATAAAACAGTTAAGTGCTGAATAAGTATAACAAAAATTTTAGGATTTATGTATCCATAGACTGAATAAATTAAATTAAATTAAATTAAATTAAATTAAATTAAATTAAATTAAATTAAATTAAATTAAATTAAATTAAATTAAATTAAATTAAATTAAATTAAATTAAATTAAATTAAATTAAATTAAATTAAATTAAATTAAATTAAATTAAATTAAATTAAATTAAATTAAATTAAAACACGATTTTAGCAAAAAATTTGCTAATAGTATACCTGATTTACAAGACGTTTTACTAAATTATCTACTAACTTTTTTTTTTTGAGTTTTGCTTTGGGTCCATATGTATTCCTTCTTTATTCTTTTCCTTCTTTATTCTTTTGGAGTCTTTGAAGAATAATAATTTAACATTCAGAAAATATTGTGTTCTTGGAACATACATTTTGAAACGCACATTTGAGTCCGTTATGAGTCACAAATTATGACTGCGTAGAAATTTGTTGGCTCTTGTGTATTATATACAAAGTGTTGTTGTAACAATCTAAATTTTAGATTATAGAAATAGATACATACAGAAAATAAATTGGTTGGAATTTCATAGTAACCAACAAAATTTAGTCATTATTCAATAAATTTAAATGTAACTACTTAAAATTCGTAAAATAAAATTAATTGTGTACAGAAATTGTATTAAATTAACCAAACCACAGGCATATCATTCAAAATATTGCCTTCTCTAATCAATATTGAAAAAATATTATCTCCTTTCGCCTCCATAAACAATCACGCTATCTAAAAGTTTCCTATTGTTTTGGAAACCCTAATAAAATATTGGCATTAGCAACCAAACTTTTGTAGTACCTAGAAATTTATTTTTAGACACATATATTTTTATTTTAAAATGAAAAATATTAAATAAAATTAAATTGTGTTTAGGCCAGAGGTAAAATAATTGCCTGATAAACGGGAAGTCGCCGGTTCGAGGCCAGTTGGTGGCATATGAATATTTTGTTAATAAAATAAATTTTGTGAAACGCATGTGAGTCTATTTATAGAATATTAGCATCCATAAACACAAAATATTTAATTGTTTCAATAAAACTACGAAATTTGTAAATAAATGTCGACTGTACTTGAAACTTAAAAAATTCGGTTATAAAAAAAATGCGGTTGCAACTACGAAACTGTTTCTTGTGTGTAAAACTAAGCGAATGTTTTCTCCAAAACAGAATCGAGTAACACCATGAAACTTACTGGATCGATGAATCAGCAGCCAAACTATTTATTTTAAATTTGAAAAAAGTGATATTACTACAAAAATGAAAAAAAAAAAAAATTAATGGCACTATCATTTACAATTTCAAAAAAGTTCTTAACCCATTGTGCATTGGAGTAGTTAAGTATTTGACAAATACTAGCTGGTTTCATTTCATTTAACTTTAAGGTTAAATAAATACTGGAGCTTTTCTTGTTTAGGAATTACACATACCATTTAATGTATACGCACATAATTTAACCTATACTTACTTACTACCAATTCTTCTGCTCACAATCTCATACACAGCTACATTGTGTTTTTTTTGTAGGTAGAAAACAATAAAAGAAGACAATCACAGGCAACCAATGTATTTTAACGAATCAGCCAGGCAAGCATTAAACCCAGCCAAAGGGAAACCTTTAAAACAAACTGTTAATGCTCAGCGGAAGCCAATACAAAGTCCCACAAGCTTTTGCAGATGATGATGGACTTTCAATGCCTTAAGGTAAAATACTTTACAAATAAATACATATTTTTTATATTATTGTTAAATATTAGAAACGTCTGTTATTATCATTAAAATAATTCATATGATTTCTCTCAGAAAATGAAATTGGCAGGATTTTGATTTTGCCTTTTAACTTTTTAACCCTATAAGGCATGTGATAAATGTGGCCATTTAAACAAACGCTGCTGAAAGTATATCAGTGCACAGTGGGATATATCATAATATTATTAGAAATAATTCGGCATTTCTTGCTTAGTGGTCCGAATGCATAAGTGGCGTATCATCAAGTTTAAGAAATTTTAAGTGTTCGCCATTTTTTTGTTTCTAATCTGATTTAAAAAAAAAAATAAAAAATAATATATTTGTAATCTACTTGTAGAGACGAACAAAAAACAACTTTATATGTGTAGGCTATATCTCTAATAGTTTCCGAGATATTCCCATTGGAAAATGTGAAATTAAAAATTTGGTTCGACTAATTTTCAGATTTTTACGAATAGCGAGACGAAATCTGGGCTAATTTCTTTTTTAAAATATTGCTTATTTAACTAAACAGATTCAAAAATGTCCACGCCTGCTATTAAGTAGCGGTTGTAGATACTGTAACATATACCTAATTTATTCGATATGACATTTGCAATCCTGGTGCTGATAATATGTTTAGAAAATATTTATCTGGAGGGAAAAGAATGTTGGTGCTTTCTGCCAAAAAAAAAAAATCTGAAAAATAATTTTATTATTTTTAAACAAATGTAGCTTTTGAGTGATTTTGCATTAATTTTTTTTGAAATAAATTATATTTTTATTTATTTTTTAACGTATATGACATTGAATACCTATTAAGGGATTTCTACAAAAACTTAAAATATTATTTTTTTTTATTTAATCAAGAATTTATATCTTTATAAATGTATGCAACTTCAAAAATTTACGGCACCTAGACATTTTTTTTTAAGTTTTTGTTTTTTGTCTGACATCAATGTCGATTTGTGTGTGTATAAGCCGATATTTAAGCATGTGAAATCCGTTCGCGTTAATCATTTTTATTAAACGGCGCAAATTTTACGGCGGTTTCAAGTTTAAAATTAAAAAAAAAATATTAAAATTACAGTTTTTGTTAAAATTGAAAAAGGATAACGCGTGTGGATAATACCCCTTAAGGGCTTTCTTAGCACACTAAACTATTTGTAAAAGCTTCAATACTTTTCAAAATACACTGAAAAAAAAAAATTTTTTATTTTTGATCGTGTATTCATATAAAAATTTATTTAAAATTGTTAAACCTTTTACAAAATTACGGCTAGTATAAGACATAATTTGTAATATTTTGGAAAAAAAAAACTATTTGCCTATCGCTAATGGTTTAAGAGATATAACCATTTAAACTTTACCACTTATGATTTTTTGCTATTTCGATTTGTTACCTTTGAAAGTTTGTAAAATTGTTCTGCAAAATGGAAGCTGTAACTAACGTTTCGTTCGTTAAATCTTGGGTTCCAGTGATAAATTCTAAGCCGTTTTAAATTTTTTTTAATCCGCAATTTTTTGTTTTGACGGCATTGTCTTTATTATTATTATTGTTATTTAAAAACCGAATACCTAACTGACTTTCTTACGCCATTTTGCGATTTGTTTGTTTTTTTGCTTTTTATTTTTTCAGATTGGCGATATTCGCGTCTTTTATCGGTTAATTTGTTTCGCTTCTCAGTTTTCTTTTACGAATTTCACGTTTTACAAATTTCACGTTTTTTAATGTATAATCTGAAACCATTTTACTAATTTTTATTCACAACTGTTCGCGCACATAAATAAAATAAACTGAATTGAAACTCAAATATTTATTCTTAGAAGCATTCAGAAAAGGCTACTATGATCATAGAGTTTTTATATTAAAGCAAGTTCTTTAAGATGTCAGTGCATCGGCGGTAATTTGGCGGTTTTCGCGGTAGTATGTTTTAATTGTTTTGTTGAAATTTGTTAAGGTGGCCCTCGTGAATATTATTTAAAAATATAGTCTCACTTTCTAGGGGTTCAAAAAAAAACGCATTTTTTTTTTTTGCAAATATTAATATTGGACCGATTATAAAATACTTGTTGGGATTCTGGGTTACTTATTAACCCGAATTCAAAAATAATTCTTTTAAATTTTCAAAATCAAATATTTCATACAAGGATGCTTTTAGAAACATTTTGTTTTCTCCATAAAATTTTAAATCCTTAAAATTTTTTGGTGCGTTTTCGATTTTAGTATCAAGCTCAATAAAGTCTTTCATTCGATGTACGTTTGAGCGGAATTGATACAGCGCTTTAGTTGTCACAAAGCGAAATGTGTTTGGAAAAAACTGCCGCTGCACGCGCCAGGATTGAAAAAATATATTTTTTTTGCACTTTATCAGTTTAGTCCGTCGCGAAGAATCTATTTAGATACCACAACATGTTCCCATGCCATGTTTTGATATAAAAAAAGCTTAAAAAAAATTGTTTTTTTGCAAAAATTTTCAAAAGTTCATAAAATTTTTGCGTTTAAAAATTTTAAAGTGCGTTTTCGCCTCGGAGGTGCACTTTACGAAGTTACTCCCATCACGCAATACACAAGCCAACTAAAAAGACAATTCAGATTGTCAGACGCAAAAAAGGTACAATTTAAAAAAATTTACGCTAATTTCTTTTAAGTTTGTGATGTCCGTGATACGTTATTGGTGCGCTGACACCAACTTGATATACCTCTAACTTTATAAAATTACGCCGTTTTTATAATTCTGCGCTTAAAACTCATTTTTATTAAACGGCGCAAAAACCCTATTTAAAATCTTCAAAAAGTTTAAAATTCGGAAAATTTTGGTTTCACTTGTAAACCACCATGCAACTTTTCACCCAGCAGCGATATCAAAAAATCCGAACCAAACCAAACCCTGTAAAATGTTTTTTTCAATTCATAAAACTTAACGAAATAATAGCAATAGTATGTCGGTTTCAGCAGGTACTCAAAAAATTTGAAATAGCCCATATAACCAATATCTTTTTAAAAAAATTGCGCTTGATTTGGTTCCACAATGTGCAAAAACCTAGAACTCAACCGGACCAAATTTTTAATTTCATATTTTCAAATGAAAATATCTTGGTAACTATATGAGCTAACCCAAAAATTATATAAATTTTGTTGGTCTTTACTAGCAAATTCCAAATAAGTTAATTTTATGAAAACCAGATAAGAAACAAAAAATGGCACGCACTCGAAATTTTGTATGCCAAAAGTACACTTATTTGAGTGGTCATATTGCTGTCCCCTGTGGTTTAACGTCAAAACTTAAGCTCAATATTTCGTAAGTTATGCTTTTTTCAAACTTCATTGCAATCAGACCACCAATTGCAAGTACTAAATGGTTAAATGTCTTCAATTTTTAAAAAACTTTTGTCGTATTTATAAAAACTTCATATATATGAATTTTAATTGATGACAAACGATTTATTAAATATTTTCGTCAATATGATGGAAATTTTTTTATAGGTTAAGGCCAATTTAAATTGTAAGTTGAAATTAGCAAAACTTTTTGCTAATTTTAGCAGTTGCTTTTGAAAAATTAGTAAAATATTTTGCTGAAATTGGCAACAAAAATTTGTAAAAATTCAGACATTTGTAATTTGTTTATTTCAATGCTCAACATTAGACCGACTCACGAAAAAAGTTTATTTTACCACCTCTCAAAATGTACTACGGTTTGTTTTTATCGAATTTTGTATTTTAGTTAAGGGCGACTTATACTATATTAGTATCATATGAAGGGTTTTTTTTAAAGCGCTACCAACGGTATACAAAACATGTGAACGCATGTCCTGACATATCCCTTTTAGGGATATTCCTTAAAAAAGTTTATTTTTTTAGGTTTTCTGTACGGAGATTTTTGTCATTTAAATGTCAAATTAATATATTTTAATAATTAGTCGATTTAGCAAATACATGTTTCAGTTTTTTTTGAAATTCGCACTATGGGGGAAAAACTGTGTTTTAATCATGACAATACCGGTATCAAAATTTTTCTTTGGACAAGTACATCTTCTATGTATGGATATATGTTAGAATTTGGCAAATTTAGTACATTTTCCTCGGTGCTCTGGCACAAATGTATTAGCTTTCTAGTTTTTGTGAGGATGAAAATGTAGCTTAAAAGAAAAAATGCAGTACGCGTTTTTTAGCTGCATAACTTTTTTTGCGAATTAATTAATTTTTTTTTGTTTATATTGATCTTAAATTGTTCAATTTGTAAAACAAAAAACTTTTTACAATTCTGAATTTGCAAAATAATTATGCCGCCAAAAAAAAACGATTGGTGAAATTTTTTTCCATACGCCAAATGTGCATCCTTTCATCAACTAGAAAATAAGTCGGCTTACAGACGGGATTAGTTCAATTTTTTTTTTTAAATTTGTTTTTGATAACAGTGAAAAATACATTAAATTTTCAAACTTTTAAATTATTTTCACATATAGATGATGCACTTAACAAAAAAAAAGTTAATATCGGAATTTAACTGATTAGAACATAGTTTTCTCACCCTAATGCATTTAGCTAAATCGCGAAATATTGCGAATTTTGAAAAAAGCCGAAAAGTCGAAAATCGTGTAAAGATTAAAAAATGTCAATTTGATATATATATACGATTGGACGCGCCTTAGAAAAACCTTTCATATGATACTAAACTTGTACACTTTTTCATTAGATAAAGCACAAGATCCCTTGCAAAACTAATACAAGGTCAGTGGATCTATTCATTATAATATAATATAATACCAAAAGAAAGTTTTTTTTTGTTTATTTTGATTATTGAATAACATATAGAAAAGTTAAAGACTTCTGTGGTAATTTAAATACATATTCTATTGAATACACTTTACTAATTAACTTTTTAAACAACTATTGAACTTTTATGGAAAAGTTGTTTTGAGTGCATGGTTGTAACAAAGAGTATATACAAATAGAGAGACTACACTTTCTACGCCTCTCAGCAACAAAATACCAAACTCGGGCAAGCAAATGAAAACATTTTTGTTACACTAAAAAATAATTGCAACATATTGATAAAAAAAATTGTTATTAAAACACGCACTTTTGTTTTGCTTATATTTTCTTATTTTCCATTAAAATTAAATGTATTTTAATTGTATCTTGCTTATTTTAACGTTAAAATTTTTAAATAAATAAACCGTTTATTAAATTTTTATTCAAAAACATGATAAAAATTAATTTAAACTTTTAAACTTCTGCAACATGTTTACATTTGCTCGGTGCGAGTTTACTAACAAATCAAAAGAGGGCAGATTGAGAGAGACTGAGGAGGATAGAAACCAACTGGTTGTATTAACAGAAGTTATTATTTGTAGTCACTAAAACAATCACTTCAATTCGGCTGGCACTTTATTTTTCGGTATGTGTAAACTTAGTACCTTCAATGAAAAATTTCGCCAATTTTCAACTGAAATTCGGTTACTACAACTAAAATTAGTTGCGTTAACTAACAAGTTGTTTCATTATATAATATTTAAGATATTCAGAAATCATATTTGTTCTTTCAAATTTACAGGTCTTGGCAACCAAGCTTTACGATTAGGTGTCACTGAGGTGCGCCTTTACATTCAAGTTCATAAAATTAATTATAATTTAATATCTTAAATTCACATTTTTATATAATTTTTACATTTAAAAGTTATTTTAATTTTAAGCTTTATTTTAATTATTTACTGTTCAATTTATCCATTAGCAAAATAAATATCTCAGCGTTTAAAACTTTCTATTTATATTTATATTTCTGTTTATTTTTCATATTTATATTTATTTATTTTTTTTTGTAAAAATGATAACATCACATTTTAATTAACTTAATAAATTCGTTACCCTTACAAACAATTTAATTTTTCTTTGATATTAACCCACATTATAAACAAAAAGCTTGTTTAATCTTTCTTTTTATGTTTTATGTCAACTTTGTGTAAAACTCTGTTATTTTAAACATTATTTATTTAAGACTTAATTGTTTGTTTTTAATTAATTATATTTTTTTCCAAAAGAAAAAGGTTTAAATTAAAAGTATTAAGCCTTAAAAATAGTAATATGAAAAATTATCATTTCAAGAGTTAACATTCCAATTAATGTTGTGTCAATTTTTGCAATGAAATAAAAACACTCTAAGAGCAAAAAGAAATTCTGATAAAAAAAAATGTTTCAAAAAAAAAAAAATTATAATCACGTGATTTTTAAGAGAATTTAGGTTAGGTCGGAGTGGTAGCCGGCTCCGTGAGCACCAGCACACTTAGACTCTGAGGTCCGTTGTGATGCCACGAGACTGACGGATTACCGATCAGACTCCACCGTTTAACCAGTTAGAGCTCCTTACAAAGCTAAGGAGGTGCGGAATACCAGCACCTGAAAGATCCCCAAGATCGTGAAAGAACTCCGATCCAAGTGAGGCCCTCCTACGTAGCGCCAGCGCAGGACATGAACATAGAAAGTGCTCAATACTCTCCTCCTCGTCAGCGCAGCTCCTACAGAAGTCAGGCGATAACACCCAGAATCTACGAACGTGCCTGCCAATAAGACAGTGGCCGGTTATCACCGCCACCATGTCAGAGATTTCCCCCCTGGAAAGCGACAGGAACGCCCTCGTTCGCCCCAGATCCAGAGCCGGCCAGATGTGCCTTGTCACCACACAAGTCACGCCATTAGCCCACCTTAGGTAAGTCGCCCTCTCGGAGTAGAGCCGATTGCTCAGCTTACAGGTTGCTAGAGGAACACCAACTCCAGCAAATTCCGCAGGAACTCGCAGGGTGGTTCCTAGCCTTGCAAGCTCATCAGCTCTACAGTTCCCTGGTATGTCCCCGTGCCCCGGGACCCACACGAGTCGAATGTCGAACTGCTTGGCCATCTCATCCAAGGATGCGCAGCAGTTAAGGGCAGTTACCGTAGTCAGAGACATTGACCCCAGGGACCTTACCGCGGCCTGACTGTAAGAAAAGATGTTAAAAGAAAAACGCTGCAGTGATCGGGCAGCCTCAGAGCCAGTTCCAGACCGAGCTCCTCGGAGTAGACGCCGAGACCGACTCGCCCGCCGAGCCCCGATCCGTCCGTGTAGAAATTAACGCCACGTCTCCTTGCAGGCACCGGCACAAAGAGACGTTCATACGCCGTCACTGGAGTCACATGATCCACATTCTGTGGAAAATTTCCCCCCAGAATCGCACCGTGACCAAATCCATTGCCCACCCATTGTGAAATCGACCGTAGTCTCATGGCCGCGTCAGCCGCTACCTGCTTCCCCAGTATGTCCAAGGGGACAAGATGCAATATGATCTCCAATGCATCCGTTGGTGTAGTACGGAGTGCCCCCGTGATGCTCACAGAAGCCATCCTCTGTACCCTTCTCAGATATCCCAAGTAGGTCGTCTTATCCAATGCGGGCCACCAAGAGAATTACATAAAATATATATTTTTGTCAACGATATTTACATGTTTTGGAAATGTTGCTATTGTTATATCTTGCTAAAAAAATAAAATATATTACGTTATAACAAACGTATGAGTAATATTAAATTTGAATTACACAACACGCATAGCTACATATATCTGCCTAGTTGTTAAGAATAAGAATAAGTTGCAAAAAATTAAATTTTTATTTATTTTTTTGAAAATTTTTATGTTCCGATTGCATTACTTGAATGCAAAAGAAACCTGGCTTTGAAAAACAGCTATAAAGCTATGCACGCTGAATCCAAATCAGGAAACTTTTTTTTTCATTTACCCTTTTTGAAATATCGCGGATTTTTTTTTTGTATATTTTGCTTAATTTATCGAAGTTTTTCCGTAAACTCACTAAAATTTTTGTAAATATACATCTACACAAAATTATCTTTAATTTGATTATAATCATGTCGCTGGTTGTATAAGTATATCGCCCTGGTGTTGCAAGGGAAGTGAAAATCTAGCTTTTTTAGCTTTATCCTTATAATAAGGCTTTTTGCTTTTATCTAGTAAATAGGCTTGTTTAGAAAAAGTCAAGTCTCGACTTCAATTACGTTGAATTTATAAAAAACGTTCTATAAATACAGATTTTAATCCCAAATTGTCTAAAATCCACATTTTTTGGACAAACTGGAACAATGCTAGCCCTGCAAAAACTAGGTAAAGACAGGTCATTGGCCATTAGATTAATCAGTAATGATAGGTCATTACTTTGAAATACAAAATAATTACTTAGTAATAATGGGTTATATAAGTACTTATATTTAGTTGCAAAATAATGAGTTACTGGTACTTGGTTATCGATTTCATATTTTTTATTCTAATATCGTATTAATTAGTTTTATTTTTACAAGTAAATTTTCCAAGCTAAAATTATTTAAAATTTTTTTTCAAGATTTCTTAAGAATATAACTTAAAGATAACCACTTATTTTGTAACTCATTGGTAACCACTTATACGTGTAACCACGTATTCCTAATATAAAAGTAAATACTTTTTCTTTCACTATGAGTAACCACTTTTTTTTTTGTAAGCGAGAGCGTTATGACCACCCATGAATTTTGGATCATCGCGAACACAAGTAGTCAGGCGAGTTAATAGCCTGGTATCTAGAAAATACCTTTGTGCGCTACTTACACCCTTAATTACTTGGTAATGTCTGTTTTTACTGGGTAGAGGCAAATGAAAAAAAAATCTTCTTAAATACAGATTTATTTTTACTCGAAGTGTTTATCATTAACCGCTGTGCCAGAAACAGTTCTTTAATTGGTTCTAGAACCGGTTCTAAAGGAACATGTTATTGTGTTGAGGTAAAGAACATATTTAAAATAGAACTCCATACAAAAAGAATCGGGTTTAGAACATAAATTAGAACTGATTATGATCCAGTATAAGTTGTTCCACAATCTGTTATTTGGATTTTACAATTTTGCTGCGCCTCACAAGGAAACTACACAGTGGTGAATCATCAGACTTGAATGAATCTTGCATATGTTGTAAAGGACAAACAAATGTTAGAGCCGTATATTTTTTAGGTGCACAATCTCAAGTCTAAAAAAAAGGGTTAAAAGTGAGGTAAAAAATCACTCATATTAACGATTTTTTAATATATTTCGTATATAAGTTATTCAACTATAGGCGAATTGGGTATCATATGTAAGGTATTTTGAAGTTGCATGTACTGGTATATAAACATGTTCGTGCATATCTGAACAATTTAAATACAATTTTTTCAAATACTACATTTGTATGGGAAGTAGTTGTTAGTTTGAGCTCAAATTTACATATAATAATGCTTATTTAACTGGTCTTTTTTAATTTTCTTGATCGTTCTTCTTTAACACGACTTTTCTCAAAGAGCTGTTAGATATTTCAAATAAGTATATTTTGTAAAAATTTAAATTGCATTTAATTTTAAATAAAATAACAAAAGAAACCAGTTGTAACCTTCAAAATAACATTTTGTTGTCATTTGTTAGAGTTATTTTGTCATTTTGTTTTAGTAAGAGTTTTTGCAAGATTGGGGTCTCAATCTCTTCTTCGGAAGACGCTCTAGCAGATTAATTTATGGAAACCTTCTCTTTAGGGGAGCTAGTTTTTTTTATCGAATTTTGCATAATTATCCCAGCTCGGGATGGCCATATTTCAGGAAGTAGGAGGAGCTTATTCAATATTAGGGTAGCAATCTCTTGCTTGGAAGATTATGTAGCTGATTAATGTATCAAACATATTTGATTTAAAAAATCGATTTTTAAAAGTCCACAAATTTGAAGTTCATATTTCTTTTTCAGTGCGAGTTTTTTGATTTTTAGTGCTTATTTCGATTTAAGTGCATATTTAAGCGTATATTTTGCATTTTTTACTCCATATCTTAAGCGCATATTTTCAATTTTTAGTGCTTGACGATAAAGCTGGCACTCATCTGCTTTAGAAAAATCCATTTTCTGACATGTGTTGCGTATGAGTGTTATAAATTTAAATAAATATCACTCATACGTACATAAGACGCGACACACACTTTCACTACCAACTGCTTTTGTACACGACACTGAACTTTTTTCCATATCAAGCTATCTTTAAGAAGTGTTCCAAATATTTAACCATTCTGTTGATTATATCGCTTATAAATGGACTCTGAACAAAAACTGAGTAATATTCTTCAATAACAAAAAAAGTAAACAAAAATGCAATAAAAGTGTAGTCTAGTCCAAAACGACTATTTATAAGGTACAAAGTGGTCTTTGTGAGCTATTTCGGATGCCTAGACACATTCAGATTGTATTGATATGTTCACAAAAGTTGTTCAGCTTAACAATGGCTACAATTTTGTCATATATTGTTAGTGAAAAATTATGAGTCACTGTAAGTTATGCTGAAAAAAGCAAAAAAAAAAAACAAAAATAATTTTCTCCTATATTTTTTCAAAAAAGTGCAGGAAAAAATTATTTTTTCACATAAAGCGTTCATAAAATTTGTTCAGTAAACTCTTCACTACATTAGTGCCAAATATAGTTAAGCAATATCATCAAGTCTGAATTAGCTGTAGGCCAAAAACTGAGGACACCTTTTTTGAGTGGTGCACTGATTTTCAAAATCTTTTGAGGTCCATACAAAAAAATTGTTAGTCAAACTGGCCAAACCGAGTACAGGGTTTTACTAACCTTTGGTAGTACAATCGAACATATACTGTCGAGTCCGTGCATTTTCCCAAAAGTCTTCATTTGTTGCACTTTGTTATTAAGAGCCCAATGTAAATTTAACGTAAAGTTAAATGCTTAACAATTAAACATTTTTATGTCGAACAAAAATCACTGATGACGCTTGTCCATTAAAAAGGCAGAAACTAGTCTAGTCTGATTTGAAAATTAATAGTGTTTATAATTTTTAGAGAAAAACTTTTATTCTGCTTTTTAACCTCAACCTTTCTAAAAATAAAAAAAAATTTTTTAGTTTCAAATTTTAAATTTTGATGTTCGTATAAGATAATTTTAATAGATATTTTCAAAGAACATTTTCGAGTTAATAGTTAACTATTAAAAGTTTAAATTTGTTGGTTAGTGATATATTTAAAAGAACACATAAATTTGTAAATTTCTAAAATAAAAAAATTCAAATGCAAATCAATTTATCAATTGAAACTTTTTACAAAATTTTCCTATAAATAAATATTTTTCAATTTTACATTTTTTTCAAATTTATATTTTTCCAAACAAAAATAATTCTTTCATTAACATTTTATCTCATCGTACAATAAAAGTATACTGCTGCTATTTTCATATCAAGGCAATATGCCATTAAAGAAAATTTAAAAAATAAAAGGATGGAATATAATGAAGAATATTAATGGTGTTTATTGTAAGGAAAACAAAACCCGTTAACCCATATTATTTTATTTTTCCACTCTTTTTTTTTGTTTGCGTAAATGAAATATCCAAAAAAAAAAATCGAATTTTTTCTTAGTAACTCAATAACAGCCATTAATCCACGACATGGAAGAAGAAAAAAAGAATAAATATTTAAGTATAAAAGTCTTAGCAAACACACAAGTATAAATGCTTAAGAATTTAGTAGGTTTCTTAGAAAATTCTTTACGTGTCTTTAAATTTAAGCCTTTTGTGAGACACAATAAAACGCAAACTAAAAGAAATACGAATGAATAAGGGAAAAATACAAATAAAAGCCAGTTATTGTGTGGATGCTACACTACCATACAATCTGCAGTAGTACCATCAACACCAGCATAATCAACACAACTCAATATACATAGAAGAGTACAGTAAGTAAGTATTTAAGGCTGAAAAGGAAACGGAAATTCGATGCTTGTAGTGTTCATAAGAAATATAAAAGAAATTTTTAAGGTTCCACATTTACACTATAATACTACACTTATTAGGGGTTGCACTTGGAAACACTTGCTGAAAATTTTAAATCGGTTTTCTGTGTAATGAATAGGTCGTGAAAATTTGAAAAACGTTTGCCAACTTACTATATGCATTACTTTAACATATATAATAATGACCTACTAATAACTAGTTACTTTTAACAGTATTTTAAAACAAAAAATAATGCGTTAGACTTTATGACTTAAGCATTTCTAGTCTTTTTAAATTTTGATTTTTAAGCAAATGAAATTGTAATTTTTTCATAAATAACCAAATTTAAACTTTAATCAAAGAAATATTCATATAAATTTGATATTTATAACAATTATTAACCAATAATTTAGCAGATCAAAACTGTGTTAAACTATTTAACAATTATATAATATTTTTCGAAAAAATATAAAAATTAGTATTTCTAATTACGGGCCAAATTTTTGTTATACCCCTTATACATATGCATGTTTTTGTTGTATATGAAATATTATATAGCATACAAATTCTTTTTTTTTTTTGTTTTACCCTCCGCCAACACTAAATGTTTCGCTTACTTATATGTAAATATATGGAAATTGCTGAAGTGTATAAAGGAAATGAACTGTCATGTATGAATTTAAAGCACATTTTCTTTAAAATGTTATTGAATAAAAAAAAAATATATGTGTATTAAAGAGATCACTGCAGGCAAAGACAAAAACAGAATAAGAAAAATAATTTAATAAAAAAAACGTATATAGATTTAAAGGAGAACAACTTTGTTTTATATCTTGTCAATTGTGATTTATTTCTGCGGGTGATATATTTTTTTTTATATATATATAAAAGTAGTTTAATAAAATAATAAATTTAATTTTATAAAGGAGTTTAGTAGATAGTTGAGACTTTAACCCATTTACAATGACCGGCCTTAAACCTACATTGAAGGCCCAATAATTTGGAATAGGAGGAATATATATATATATATATATATATGTATGCACAGCGCATACTATAGGGACATTTGTATATACACCCAAAATTGTCTAAGTATGCGGTGTATCGAACCAATTGTCCTCATCTTATGCGCTAGATGTATGAAAGCTTTGAGGACAGTCCCCAAAGTGAGCAAATGTCCCTAAACTATGCGGGGGAACGAATAAATGTCCCAACAGAATGCGCTGTTTTTGACATTATGTATATATATATATATATATGTATGCACAGCGCATACTTTAGGGACACGCCCAAAATTGTCGCCGGAATATGCGGTGTATAGAAAAATTGTCCTCATCTTAAACGCTAGATGTATGAAAAGGCGCGAAAACTTTGGGAACAGTCCCCAAAGTAAGCAAATGTCCCTAAACTATGCGGGGGAACGAATAAATGTCTCTAAAGTATGCGCTGTGCATACATATATATATATACACCGCATATTTCGGCCGCATATTTCGGCGACAATTTTGGGCGTGTGCCTAAAGTATGCGCTGTGCATACATATATATATATATGTATGCACAGCGCATAGTTTAGGGACACGCCCAAAATTGTCGCCGAAATATGCGGTGTATAGACAAAATTGTCCTCATCTTAAACGCTAGATGTATGAAAAGGCGCGAAAACTTTGGGGACAGTCCCCAAAGTAAGCAAATGTCCCTAAACTATGCGGGGGAATGAATAAATGTCTCTAGACTATGCGCTGTGCATACATATATATATATATATATATATATATATATATATATGTATGCACAGCGCATACTTTAGGGACATGCCCAAAATTGTCGCCGGAATATGCGGTGTATAGAAAAAGTTGTCCTCATCTTAAACGCTAGATGTGTGAAAAGGCGCGAAAACTTTGGGGACAGTCCCCAAGTAAGCAAATGTCCCTAAACTATGCGGGGGAACGAATAAATGTCTCTAGACTATGCGCTGTGCATACATATATATATATATATATTTTATATATATATATGTATGCACAGCGCATGCTTTTGGGACATTTATTCGTTCCCCCACATAGTCTAGGGACATTTGCTTACTTTGGGGACTGTCCGCAAAGTTTTCATGCATTTTCATACATCTAGCGTATAATATGAAGACAATTGGTTCGATACACCGCATATTTCGGGGACAATTTTGGCCATGTCACGGCCAAAATTGGAGGAAAAGAACCCCTAAGAGCTTCCGAAGGCCTCCACCCAGAAGAACTTGTATTTCAGATCAGATGTCGAATCCGTTGAAATCAAGTAACATTTATTTGACCAGACATCAATAACCTGTCATAACTTTTCATGTCAAAAAATACCAACCCACACCAAGATTTATTGTTTTTTAATGATTATTTTTTTAAAAGTATATTTTATTAAAAATGTCACGTATATACAAGGTGGCGCAAAAATAACCTTCCGATGTTTTTTGGCTGTAATTTAAAAAAAAAATTAAAAACTTTGATTCTTCTTGTGGATTATTTTTATTTGGTATCTTAATTTTTTTTAAATCAAGTCGAGAATATGATGTCATGTAAATGGCCACCGCCACAGTTGATTGTCATTTGAGCCCTTTTTATGGCATTTTCCATCACTTTGGCCAAAACTTCCGGCGATAGGTCCTCCCATTCTTGACGGATATTGTCTTTAAGAGCTGTAAGAGTCTGAGGCTTGTTGACATAAACCCGCGACTTCAAAAAGCCCCACAAAAAGAAGTCTGGAGCTTTCAAATCAGGCGATCTTGCTGGCCAGTGCAAATCGCCAAAACAGGAGATTAGGCGCCCGGGAAATGCATCCTTCAGCATAACGGTTGTGGCACGTGCAGTGTGTGCCGGTGCACCGTCCTGTTGGAGCCACATGTTTTCCAATCCCAATTCATCAAGTTGCGGCAAAAAGAGCTCGTTGATCATTGCTCTGTAGCGCTCACCATTCACAGTAACCGTTTGGCCCGCGACGTCTTCGAAGAAAAATGGTCCGATGACTCCTCCAGCGAAAACAGCACACCATACAGTGACTTTGAGCGGGTGTAATGGCTCTTCGTGGGTTACACGCGGATTTTCAGTGCCCCAGAAGCGTAAATTTTGCTTATTTACGTACCCGCTATGATGGAAATGGGCCTCATCACTCATGATTATTTTTGATGAAAAATCATCTTCCTCTTGGTGGTGATTAAGGATGGCTTGAGCGTATGTTACACGCGATTGGCGGTCAGCAGCTAACAGCTGATGCACCGTCTGGACTTTGTACGGAAACATCTTCAAATCTTGTACCAAAATTCGCTGTAAGACCGTCGACTGATACCCATTTGAGTGGCACGTCGTCTGGTCGATGTCGACGGCGCTTCCATGACATCCTCGGCTACAGCAGCAATATTCTCTGCAGAACGGCTACTCCGGGGTCGGCTAAACGTCGCAGTGTTTCACCAGTAGGCGTTGGACGGCCAGGAAATCTGCCAAAGTCACCGACCGATTATTGGTCAAATAAATAGTCACCAATATTCCGCGTTCTGGAGCAGTGTAGCGTAACATTGTTTATTAACGTGTATTTCGCATGTGTTTACTACACAAATGTCAAAACAGAACTGACATTAGGGGCCAATCGCAAAATTTATAGCATTTTCTGATAGGAGGATTACTTTTGCGCCACCTTGTATTAGTATCTACACGCTAAATAAACAGAAGGCCAATGCTCTACTCTTTTATTTAAGATAAAAAACAATCAATTAGCTGCTTAAAAGACAAAGCTATGACTGGTCATATTATATTACTTATTGTCTTAAAAATAAGATTTCAACGGATTCGACATTAAATTTGTAAAATCAAGTTTTTCTGTGTGGCGGCCTTCGGCCGCTCTTAAGGTTTTTTTCCTCCGTAGAAATACGGCTACGCGAAATAAAGTTTTTCTGCGTGCGACACAAAAAAATAAAATTGAAGCAATTTTTTTAAGTTTCCTTAAAACTCTTTTGTTTGATTTCATGAATCAGCCTTGACATTTAAGGTCTTACGACATTAAAAAAAAAGAAATTATGATTTTGGGCAATAACTTTTATTTTTACCGTCATAGTGCCCAAATTGATATTGGCCAAACAAAAAACCGTCATAGCGCCCAACAAAAAATGTTATTTCGTTCAAATCAATGTCGTATTGCCCAAAAACAAGAAAATTTTTACAACAACAATTTACATATATTTTTTTTTTGGCGCTATGTCGTTTTTTTTTTGGGCAATATGACTTCTGGGAATATAACGTTGCGCCTTCAAAACTTGTTGAAGAACAGATTAAGTTAGGTCAATTTAAGAAGATCATCAAAATATTTTGAAAGATCCCGTTATAGGAACCGTTTAGAATATTAAGAATATTAAAAAAATAATGAATTTTTGAAAATGAAATAACTCCTACTAAAAATGAAATAACTCCCCCAGCAAATGAAATAACACCGAACAAGAAAATAAAATGAAATAAGTCCCACGCTAAGTTCTGTTGGGACTTATTTCATTTCGGAATTACTGCATTATGAAATAATACCTAATAACAAAAATGAAATAACTGCAAAAGAACTGGGTATTATTTCATTTGAAATTACTCCCAAATTTGTATGAAAAATTTTTGGGACTTATTTCATTTTTTTTTTTTGGGACTTTTTTCACCTGGGAGTTATACACAGAGCCAAATTTCTAATTCAATTTAAAATGTATAGCTCATTTGATAAAAAATTTTATTATATTGTTTATAACCAGTCAGAAAAAGACAAACGGGCCACCGCACACTTTTAGATTTTATTAATCTACTACGTCCAAACTTCCAAAAAAAAAGTTTGTTTATGCAATAACGCATCCAATAACACACAAATAGAACTAAAATATAATAAATGCAAAACAGTAAAACTTTTTTATTGCACTAGTTCGCTAACCGTAATAAAGTTGGTCAATGTTGTGTGATAGTATTCTGTTCTATTCTGTTGCAAATATTTGTAGTTGTTTGAGTTTGTAATACAGTATCTTTATTTTTAAGTGAAAAAACCGTAACTTTTAGAAGAAATTTAATTTTTGACTACAATTGTAGTTCATTTAAAAAAAACGAACCACATCAAATTGCTGTATTTTGATTTTATAGTCATTATATACAGCAGCTTTTTTTTAAATATTTTACTTTTAAATTTAAAAAAATTAAAACCAAAAGTTTATTTTTCAATCTTTTATCATAAATTATGATGTGAACAAGATTAATTAAGTTCAAGAACAAGATGCAATGTTTCATTTCGCGTCACCCCAAATTTTCAGAGGAGCAATGTAGAAGGGGTAGCAGATTTACTCAAACTATAATTTTCGAAGGAAAAAGATCAACGCTTAACCTGCATTGCTTTATTTATTTGATGAGAAGTAAACAGAAAAATTAAAAGAATTGAACTAATTCAATTCAAAAATGAAACATTTGTAACAAATAAACATTGCACGGTTTTTGTTTAACAAAGAACAAATGACCGTGAACTTGAATAATCGTGCTCAAATCATAGTTTTTTTTTATTAAAAAAAAGAGAAATAAAACAAATAAATGTTTATTTGCGTTTTACTACATATATGGTGAATTTTTACTACAACTTAGTTAAAAAACATATGACAATATTAGTTGAATTTACTGAAGTGTAAGTCGTCCTTTTTTCAAGTGAAATTTCATTTGTTTTTAATTACATTTGCAGTGGCCTTTACCTACTTTGTATTTGTAACTTTTTGGTTTTTAAATATCACTTTTTTGGTTTTTAAATATCACTTTTTTTACTCAACAATATTACATGCAATTTTACACGTTAACTTAATATTGATTAAGTTAGGTAAAAAAATTTGACGCAAAGTAAACAAAATAAAAATAAGTTTTTTGACAAAAAAGTTCTAATGCCGACAAACGCCAGAGGTCACTTCATTATTATTGTAACCGGTAATCTATATTTTTAAAAAATATTTAATAAAATTCTGCTATAAACTGCGTGAGGTAATTCAGTATCATAATGACACGGCAACAAATTCTCAATGTTTGGGTATTAGCAGACAAAAATAAAAAATGCGAGAATGTTTTAAATATTATTTAACAACCAGAAAAATAAAATGCGAGCCGAATTAAGAAATATAATTTGGTATATTGATATAACTAATAAATTTGGTTAGAACAACTATATTTAAATGTGATTTCTGAATAAATTTTTTGTTGCAACTAAATTTCACTTGCATTAGCCGAATTTTGTTTTGAAAACAATCATTATTTGTTCCAACCTATTTCAGACGTTGTAACCTAACTTTAGTTATAAAATAGCTAAGTTTTTCTCTGTGTGTAGGTAGTCCTAGATCTAATAGTACTACATCTACTAGATTTATCAATTTTGTATCTGTTGCTTAACGGCTTTGTGGAGAAAAAAAAAATAAACAAAAATCTAAAATAGAATATTTGTGTTTGTTAGTGTTGTCACTTCTGAGTATAATATACAATAACAGAAAAATCGAAGGCCACACTTGGGTGAAATCGCTAAACGGTCATGATTTTGTATTGTTACGTTTGTAATGTAAGAAGAGCGCCTGTTTTATTCTTACAGACGCAGGTTGTTGAAAAATTTATCATATAGAGACAATCTGACAATTATAAGACACAAATAATAATAATACAATTTAAATGGAAAATCACTGATGACCTGTCCATAAAAAAGGGCAGAAACTAGTCTAGTCTGATTTAAAAAGTAATAGTGTTTCTAATTTTTAGAGAAAACCGTGTCTTCTTGTTCTTAACCTCAAAATTTCTAAAATTAAGCGTCCGCCAAATAACTTTTTTTTTTTTTGAACTCCTGAACCAATTGGACTTTGTATGGCGTCATACCAAGGTCTTTATGCAAAATTCGTCTCAATGATGTCTCCGAAATGTTCAATTGTTGAGAACGACGGTGAATTGATGTTAATGGCGCTTCACGCAAACTTACTGCCACAGCAGCAATATTCTCGGGTGTACGCACTGTTTTTGGCTTTTCACGCTTTGGTTTATCGATGAAGATGCCAGTTTCTTTCACTTTTTTCACAATATAGCGAACATACGGATCATATTCGTTCAGCGGAAGGATACAACTAATTATCTGTCAAATCAGACATGAGCTAAGTGTTACCATTCACGATATATTCACATTCACTAGTTGAAAAAAAAAACGTTAGATGGCGGACCCTTTAAAAAAAAAAGAAAAAAGTTTGTTGTAAATTTTTGTTTAACGCTTTTACAAAAACACAAATTTTAAAATAATGTTTATTCAATTTTTGTTGCTACCAAATTTCTGCTAGTAAACACATTTATATAGAGTTGGGCATTCCAGTTCATAGTTCATTTAGTTCATTTGCATTTATTGAACTTGTTGATTCTTTTAGCTCATAAGTTTGTTCGACAAATTTTTTAAATTATTGGTGTGTTTATCAATGGTTTTTTTAACATATATATGATATATACATATATCTATATATTTTGCACTCTCGAACAAAAATTCTTCCAAAGTTAAAAGTTAAAAAAAAGATAATTTTATTATTTTTTTAGTCAAAAAGGTATCAATACTTTTTTACCTTCAGTTTAACCCAGCATGAAACTCATGATTAAAATAAAGTGATATATTTTGGTAGAAAAAGATAAAATTAATTAAATGGAAGGAGGGGTAATTTAGGAAGTGGAGTAATTTGCGACGTGCGGTAATTTGAAACTTTGTATTTTTTCCTGTACTAATGCTTTTTCGGCCTATCAGAATAAGAGTTTCCATAGCTCTTCCTGTTTTTTGTAAAAACAAATGTTCTTTTACATTTTTTAATATAAAAGATAATTGTTTCGTTATGTATATCACGAATTTCGTATTGGTTTTCGCAAATATTTAAATAATGCAAAAATTATGGAAATTTTTGTGACTTTCAAAAATTTTGAGGGCTTCACAGCAAAAACTTTCATTACAACTTAATTGGTTCATTACAACTATAATTACAAATGATTTTTGCTGTTTTTTCTATTATTACAAACATTTTTTAAAACTTATAACTGTTGTTAAGAATATGATAACTGATATGTTATTGTGTAAAATTTAAGAAATTACTTAATTGATTTCAGAGCATAATAGTGTAATGATATTTGTTAGTGTTTCATAGCTATAATATATAGGCCCATATATACATATTAGCCCATCATTTAATGAATATAATTATTTACCTGTTTTTAAATAGAAAATTGGAAAAAAATTATGAAAATGTTAATTCATATAACGTACTTTGTAATCGCAACCCTTTCAGAGAAATAAAATACAGCAAATTATACGCTCTGGTATATACCGGAACTTAAAAAACTTTTAAATACTACAATTTGACCTGAGATGTCTGATTTAAGTGCATTAGTTTGAATTGATGAAATATACTATATAAACGTTTTATGCATCGTTGAATTATAAATAAGACTTCTTTAACAATAAGTAAAAACATATTACACACAGAAAAATAAAGCGCGAACCGACTTGAAAAGTGTATATTAATGGTAACAACTTATAAATTCTGTTAGTACAACGATATTTACATTAGATTTCTGAAAATTTTAGGTGTTGCAAATAAAATTCTGTTGAATTAACCGAACTTTCTTGTGAAAACTAATTTAAAGTTTCTGTGTGCACAAATTGTTTAAAATTTTTAACATTACCGTAAAATCAACCCAAAAAATATACAATTCATTTTAGTTAGAAATATTACATTGAACTTTGAGATTTTATTCAAAAAAAAAATCGTTTCGATATTGCTTATAGTTATATCGAAACGATTTTTGGAACGTATGACAGTAATTTACTTTTTATTAAAAAAAATTAAATTTTGCTGAAACAGATATAACATATATATATATATATATATACAGATATATGTATGCACAGCGCATACTCTAGAGACATTTATTCATTCCCCCGCATAGTTTAGGGACATTTGCTTACTTTGGGGACTGTCCCCAAAGTTTTCGCGCCTTTTCATACATCTAGCGTATTAGATGAGGACAATTTTTTCTATACACCGCATATTCCGCCGAAAATTTTGGGCGTGTCCCTAAAGTAATCGCTGTGCATACATATATATATATATTTCCTAAAGAAGTAGCACAATGTGTTGACGAAATATTGGAAACAAATAATAACAAATAATTATAATTTATAAAAATTATCTCGCAAGCTTGTTTAACAAGAAAGAAAATTTTTTTTTTTGTTTTTGTACACAAAAACAGAAATAATAATAATAATACTGTTGTTTTCTTAAATGTTGCAGAAGCGGGCAACAATTTCTTCAAAACAGAATAATAAAGAGGCAAAAACAGCTGCTTAAATAGTAAACAAAAATCAGCTGACACTGAACATACTACATAGTACACTGGAAAAAACATACATGCTCAAATTGCATTGTAGTAAAATATATTTGCACACGAAGTTTTTACAACTGTTGTGATATATTAGCACATACGACAAATACAACATAATAGTACAACTTGTGAATTCCCTACATGTAATTTTAAGTAAAATGCTATAATTTAAAAATCTTTAGTGGAACAAAATGTTCTCAAAATGTTAGTAGAAAAGTTAGTAAAATATCTTGTATATCAGGTATACTATTTTTCAGCAAATTTTTTGCTAAAATTATGTTTTAAACTAAAATTTTAGTTATACTTATTCCGCACTTAACAGTTTTGAACTAATGTCTTACTAATATTTTACTAATGTTTTACTAATTTATTGTGTTGATTAGCACACCAATAATGTGAACGACAACCAGACTGAAAGATATACGCAGAATGAATTAGATGTCGTGGCATGTTACGATGTAGTGGTGACGAAGAAATTTATACTAAAAAGTACAACTCTAGTAAGACATATAAAAAAATCTAGCATGTGTAAGATACTACTGTAATTGTAAGGTACTATTGTACCATATTTGTACTTTCAATATTGTTTCGAGTGTATTTTTATAATTTGTAGAAAAGTCATATCAATTTTGTAAAATAAACTTCAGTTTGAATTGAGCAATTAAAAAAAAAACAACTATTAAAATTCAGGTGTGGGGTGTCACAAAAATAAAAATTTAAAAAAAATTTAAAATGGATTTAAGACCAACACGCCAAGCCATAATTGAAGCTCTTAATGTGGCCAAAATATCTTTTCCTGAGCAAGCAACAATATCTCAATTGAGATCACTTTATAAAGCTTTGTCTCAATTTCAAAATGAAAGTCGTGGTACTGAGGATGTACCAATGGATTCTGGTAGAAGTGTTACTACCAATGATGAAAATATGGTTGAAAGATGTGTTGCTTTGACCGCTGCTGCTGCCGATGTTAATAATACTGCTGTTATTCCCTCTGGTATTGGGAATTTGATTGATTTTCCACATTGTAGTGGTATTGTTTCCGATGTTACTGCCACCACTTCTAATATTTCCCATGGAGTACACCACAACGTTTTAGCTTCTGGCGCTGATGTTACTAACACAGAAGCAAACGTTTTTTGCACCAACTCTATGCAAGATAATTTTAATGTTGCCCAAAACCAAATAGATGAAGAACAACAATTGGCAAAGCAAATTAAAATTTTACAAATGCGATGTGAAATGGTAAATTTACAAAAACAACTTCAATCTTTAGAATTTGTTGATAGTCAAACTCGCAACACCCGCCGAATAAATTATGAAGAACTTGTTATAGCTGTTCAGAAATTCAGTGGCGATGATAATCAAGACATTTTAAAATGGTTTCGACATTTTGAAGATTATACTCACACATGTGGATATAATGATCATGATTTATTACTAGGATTGAAATGGTTACTTCATGGAACTGCCCATCAATATGTTCAAAATGTTGATATAGTCAACTATAATGACTTAAAATGTGCTTTAATAAAAACTTTTAAGAGGAAATTAACTCGTGAAGATGTTTACAGAAAGTTGCGTTTGCGTATTCTAAAACATCATGAATCGTGCTTAAGTTACGTTATTGCAATGCAACAGATTGCAGCTGAAGCTAATATTGACGAAAAAGAGTTAATCAATATCATTATCGATGGATTTCAAGACAAATCAAACAATATTGCTTTATTATATGGAGCCTCAACAATTGAAGAATTAATTGAAAGATTGGATCGTTATGAACAACGCCGAGTTCATAAGCCGCAAATGTTAGAAAAACAAAAGCCAAATTCAAAATCGAACGTAAGATGCTTTAATTGCTCTCAATTTGGACATTTCCAGAGTTCATGTCCAAAACCTCATCGTCCCCCTGGTTCTTGCTTTGTATGTCATAAAGTGGGCCACTATAACAATGATTGCCCAAATAAGAAATTACCTGTAACAGTAGCATCAGTTTTTCCAGAAAGGCAAATCGTTACTGATGAAAATTTAGTTAATCCAATACAATTGGTAAGTGTGGCTTTTTATAAATTTAATGAAGACGAATGCACTGATTATTTAAATATTAATTGTCTCATTGATTCTGGTAGTCCCATTAATTTTATCAAAAGATCGTTTGTGCCGTCAAATCTCAAAATATCAAAGGAATTAAAGACCATACATATGTCTAGTCTTGGAAATTTTAAGTTACAAATGTATGGAAAGGCATCATGTTTAATTAAATTTCGTGGTTTGGTAAAACATGAACAATTAATTGTAGTTCCTGATAATTATATGACGATTCCGATTATACTGGGTAGAAATTTTATGAATAAATTTAACATACATTTGGTTCAAATAAAAACGAAAAGTGCATTCGAATTTATTAAAGATAAACTAATTCCTATTGATAGTGATTATCCAACGACACATAAGGATAATCTTGAGAAAGTCTATAGTGATTTAGGAGCATATATTATAGAAAGACCTCAGTATAGTTTAAATATTTGTCCATTGTTGACAAATGATGAGGCTTGTAGTATTGAAAATATCATTGTAAACAACTATATTTATCCAAAAAAATCTTACTAGAACTCCGTTTGATTACAAGATGAAAATTCGATTAACTGATGACATACCGGTTCACTGTTCTCCTCGCCGATTATCTTTTAGGGATCGCGAGGAAGTTCGTAAGATTATAGATGACTTGTTAATGAGAAAAGTAATTCAGCCTAGTAATTCTCCATATGCATCCGCAATAGTTTTGGTTAAGAAGAAATCGGGGGAAACACGAATGTGCGTTGATTATCGTAGTCTTAATAAAAAAACTATCCGTGATAATTTTCCTTTACATTAAATTGATGATTGTATAGAATATATGTCAGGAAAGCAATGGTTTAGTTTATTAGATTTAAAAGATGGATTTAACCATCTCGAAATGGATAAGGATTCAGTGCATACTACATCGTTTGTTACACCACATGGTCAGTTTGAATACTTAAGGATGCCATTTGGCTTAAAAAATGCACCTGCAAATTTTCAAAGATTTGTTTACAATATTTTTCGAGATTTAATTGATTCTGGCGAAATAGTTGTTTATATTGATGACATTTTAATTGCATCTGTTGATTTTCAATCTCACTTAGAAACTTTAAGGAAAGTATTATGTCGTGCTTATGAAAAAGGGTTGGAATTTAAATTGAGAAAATGTAAATTCGGTTATAAAGATATTGAATATTTGGGATATTTGGTTAATTCATTTGGTATTCGGCCTAGTGATAGGCACTTAGACGCTATTAGAGAATACCCTGTACCTAAAACTCAAAAGGAGTTACAGAAATGTATTGGTCTTTTTTCATATTTTAGAAGATTTGTGCCTTCGTTTTCTAAAATTGCTAAACCATTGTTAGACCTATTAAGAAAAGGGCAACCTAAGAAATTTAATTTTTCGGAAGATTGTATGAATGCCTTTAAGGAACTTAGACAACGACTGACAAAACCACCAATTTTGGCTATTTATAACTCTAAATGTGAGACCGAATTACACTGTGATGCCAGTTCACATGGGTTTGGAGCAGTTTTACTTCAACGTCAAATTGACGGAAAGTTCCATCCAATTGCATTTTACTCCAAATCTACTTCTGACGCGGAATCAAGGTATCACAGTTTTGGGTTAGAAACTTTATCGATTATAAATGCTTTACGACGTTTTCGAATTTATTTGGAAGGAATTCCTTTTAAAATCGTTACTGATTGCAATTCACTGGCTATGACCTTAGGTAAGAAACAGGTAAATCCAAGAATCGCTCGTTGGGCCTTGGAGTTGGAAAACTATAATTATACGATACAACATCGTAGCGGATTGTCCATGGGACACGTTGATGCTTTGAGTAGATGTTATGATAAAGATGATAACCCATTTCACATTGATGAAATAAATGTTCAACAAACAGTTGCTGCAGTGGATTCAAATGAATTAGATATACAAATTCAAATATTACAAAACCGTGATGAACTCATAAGGAGTTTGGTAACAAAGTTGCAATCGGAAAATGACGATAATTTCGAGTTATCCGATGGATTGGTGTTTCGAAAAGGGGCATCAAATCGTTTACTTTTGTATGTTCCTTGTGAAATGGAAGAAAATGTTATCCGTTTGGTTCATGAAAAAATTGGACACCAGGGAGTTGAAAAATGCTTTGATCAAATAAAATTTAATTATTGGTTTCCAAAAATGAAGGATAAAATTAAAAAACATATCCAAAATTGCGTAAAGTGTATAATATATTCGGCATCATCTCGATTACACGAACAAAATTTGCATAGTATTTCTAAAGTTCCACTACCTTTTGATACTATTCATGTGGATCATTTTGGTCCATTACCATCCTTATCTTCAAAATGGAAACATATACTAGTGGTAGTTGACGGGTTTACAAAATTTGTCCGTCTTTATCCAGTAAAATCTACAAGTACAAAAGAAGTTTGTTGTTCAATGGAGAAATATTTTAACTACTACAGCAGACCAAGGCGTTTAATATCTGACAGAGGTTCTTGTTTCACTTCAAATGAATTTAAAGAGTTTTTAATCAAAAACAATATTGAACATGTTAAAGTTGCAGTTTCGTCCCCTCAAGCTAATGGCCAGGTTGAACGTGTAAATCGTATTGTAAAAGCCATGTTAAGTAAGTTAAGTGAACCTATGCAACATGCTGACTGGTCTACAAAACTATCGAAAATTGAATTTGCAATTAATAATTCGGTTCATAGTACTACGAATGAAACTCCGAGCCAACTTCTATTTGGAGTCAATCAACGTGGAATAATTGTCGACGAGTTTACTGAGTATTTAGATAAGAGAAATGATATGATAGCTAATAGCAATTTTAATGAAAAAAGATTAAAGGCACTTAAAGGTATTACACGTTCTCAGGAATATAATCTTAATTACTTTAGGAAACATAGTGTCCCTGCTAGAAAATATTTAGTTGGGGATTATGTTGTTATAAGAAATAATCATAATATTGTAGGAAGGAATAGAAAGTTAACCGAAAAGTATCGTGGTCCTTATGTCATCCGTAAGATATTGGATAAAGATAGGTACGTAGTACAAGATATTGATAACTGTCAGTTAACTCAATTGCCATATAAGGCAGTTATTGAGGCGAATAATTTAAGAAAATGGATAACGTAATGGATCGTCACAATCAGTTTGTTATATATTTATAAAAAGCCATCAACCAATTTAATATTAAAATTTATCATTAACATTATCTTGTATTGTATGTGTTTTTATTAATTGGTTTTGATTGGGGTCAATCAAATTATCAGGTTGGCCGAACTGTAAGATACTACTGTAATTGTAAGGTACTATTGTACCATATTTGTACTTTCAATATTGTTTCGAGTGTATTTTTATAATTTGTAGAAAAGTCATATCAATTTTGTAAAATAAACTTCAGTTTGAATTGAGCAATTAAAAAAAAAACAACTATTAAACATGGAAAATTTTTGTATCTGTTTTTCATAAATACCTTTTCGAGAAAATTCGCTTTGCCAGATCCCAAAGAGGGAAAAATATCATTATTCCATTACACCGTTGCCTAGTATCTGAATGGCAGTTTTACTTATATGCATCACGTCTTTGGAATACTCTTCCACATACCCCACAACTTAATAGCAACGCAAATAGCTTTAAGCAGTTTTTATATAAATATTTTGAACAAACTTAATTGTAATTTATGTTTTTTTTTTGTTTTTTTTTGTAATAATCATTGTTTAGATCTAATTTTGGATATTGCACTCCTGTACTTTAAATATAAGATTAAATCTTGTTGTACAGGAAATGGAAAATAAATAAATAAATAAATAAAATAAATAAATAAAACAATATTGTGGATTGAAAAAACTTAAAATTTTGGTTGGAACAGGCATGTGAAAGTAACTGTCTGTTAACTAAATAAAAGACAAAATATTTCAATTTAATAAAGATTTAATGTGTATTTGTTAACTAAATGTTTATATATATTAATAATCTTGTGTGGTCAAATTGCAAACAAATATGCCACAAGTAGACAGACTAAAGCGAAAGACAAAGACATACATCTTAGGTAGATTTTTCTGTTTCCTTTTTCTTATTGCAAAAAAGGGTTGTATATGTTATATATTGTTATTTTTTCGTTTCGTTTCTATAATTCTCTGCGGCATTTGCGTTCCTTTAAAAGATAGCATCATTTAGACAATAGTTGATGTAAGTAGTTCAAAGATAATTTCGTTTATGTTATATATAATTATTTCTATTGTTTTTAGATATTACATTAATTTATATCGTCAATTTGGGAGTATGAACATTTTTTTATTTTGTAACGTATTGTAAATTATTTTAAACAGAATCACAAAAATATGTTTTATGATTTTCAGCAAATACATTAACTAATGTATAATTTTTCTACAAATTTTTCGAGTTTTTATCAGTCTACTAATATTTAAAAAAAATCTACTAAGTGTTAGCAAAACTTTTGCTGAATCTACTAATTTTGTTGCTAAAAATCAGCTCGCTGATTTTCAGCAAAAGATTTTGCTGACATTAGCACCCTCCTGACTAAAATTTTACTGACTCAGCAAAATTTTTTGCTGACTTTACTAACTTTTTTATTTGAGTGTGCATTTGTTGCTGGAACTTTTTCACGACCGCATAAATTTTAATAATATTTTATTAAGGTCTACACCCCTATGCCATGTAATGTTAGATATTTGCCAAAAATTAAAAATGTTATAACGCACACTACATGAGTTTAGTTACGACTAGAGCTGTACGAAAAATCAGCAAACTTTCTTTATTAACAAACAAGTTATATACGACAATGTGAAAAGTATTTATCGATTCGACTAAGGCCGAGTTATTGGGATGTCAGTTAAATTTGGTTTAGTTAAACCGATAACGAATTTTGTCTGCCATTTCTAAAGTAATTAACACACAATTTTCGGAACCACTTCATCAGTGTTTTGAATTTTATTATAATAAAGCAAAATAAAACACATTCCAGAAGCAGTATTCCACTTAAAAACTTCGTTAATCTAAATTTAAAGATAATCTAAATACTAAAAACTCGACCGAAAGTGAGTCTAATGTTAATTAGTTTTAAACTGTGAGCTTCTAAAATTTTCAACAAATCGATTTAATTAAAAAATTTAATTGTGCAACTGCTTTTTCTGTAATGAAATTACGGCTTAAATTTATATTTGAAAAACTTCAGCCAAGCCGAAAACTACACAACCGTCAAAGATCAAAAATGTGTGGTGAACGTGCGATATGTGTCCCCTTAAGATTGTTAAGCCAAAAACATTACACAACATGTTATTTTGTATCACGTCCTATGGAAACATATATCCAAAAAAAAATTTAATATTCTAAAAATAGTTTGTTTTTTACTAGATTTATGAATACATTTTTGATGACTCTCACATACACATCAAAAATATCCTCTACATAAACCTATAAATGAGCTTCTCAGAAGCCAACTCCCTTACTATAATTTTTGAGAAAATGAATCACAAAGTTAAATGTTTTTCCAAAACTCCCCGCGCTATCAACTAAAATTAAATATAAGGGTTTTTTACAATAGATTTGAATATATTTAACATTGCAATTAAATTTAAATTCAATGCATTTCTATAGCTTCAAAATGCGTTTAAAAAAATGCAATTGCATTAAAAATAGTTTTGACATTGAAGTATAAAATTTTAAATTGTAGCTACAATTATAAATAAAATAAGGTCTCGATCGTTCTGATGCGATAAAAAGCGGCCGAGATATCGCTGGTTAAAGTTAAACTAGTATAAAATCTAGTTTCATTTGCCTCAATTGGTTTCTGAAAATTCTGAAATAATTTTCTGAGTAAATTTTTTTTAGTTTTAATATTTTTCTAAAATTTATCAAAATTGTCTGTTTTTTGGAAACTAAAAAGTAAATACTTTAAGTTGTACTAAAGATTTCAAATCATACTAATAAATATTTTTTTTAAAATTCGAAATATTTTCTAAGATAAAAAAATGCATTTCAAAAATGCAATTGCATTAAAAATGCATTTACACATGAAATATATAAATTAAGGGCACATAGGCAAAAAGGAGACACTAGTACAAACGAAATCAACCCTGGATCGTTCAGATGCGATAAGAAATGGCTGAGATATAGGAGATACAAGATATACTAGTATTGAATTTTTTTCAGTTGGCTTCTTAAAAATCTAAAATAATGTGATGAATTTAGTTCGGCTTAAGGTCATGGGTTGCAATAATAAAAAAAAATTTTTTAAATTTTGTTTTTAATTATTATTTTCGATATTTCGGACAATTTTATTGTCCATCTTCAGGAAAATATTTAGTTATCTGAATAATAACCGCGGAGTTAAAACGTCTTTCCTTGTTGGAAGTTTCTGTTCAACTCTAAAATAATTTTATGAGTAAACTTTTTTTTAGATTTAATTCAGAAATCCTTCTCAAAAATATTTGTTCTTTGGTAATGGATGGTATTCCTAGTTGCATCTTAAAGCAGTGTTCTCATCTACTATATATTCCGCTGACATTTATTTTCAATAAATCGCTTCAATTGTGTTATTTTCCATCTATTTGGAAGGAATCATTTATTATCCCGCTGTTCAAGTCTGGATATAAAGCGGTTGTTTCTAATTATAGAGGAATAGCAAAACTAAGTACTATACCAAAATTATTTGAAAAAATCGTTTACGATTCTATGGCACATCAAGTTTCATCGATTTTATCTCCGAGTTAACATGGTTTCCGCAATTCTTGTTCTACAGTTACAAATTTGCTGGAACTTACTACTTATGTCATTGAAGGCTTTATCAATAAAAAACAAACCGATGTGATTTATACTAATTTCAGTAAAGCGTTCGACCAAGTTAATCACGAACTTTTGTTGTACAAACTCGAAAGATTGGCTTTAGTATATTATTTCTTAAATGGATTGGTTCATATTTATACAACAGAAAGCAGCGTGTTAAATTTCGAAATTCGTTTTCCAAATATATTGGTGTTTTATCTGGTGTCCCACAAGGTAGTCATCTTGGACCTCTATTATTCACATTTTTTATAAATGATCTTCATTCAGTTATTACGCATTCTAATACTTTAATGTATTCAGATGATGTAAAAATGTATCTTTCATTCAACAATTGCAACGATCAAATGCTACTACAGAATGATATAAATCGTTTTACTACTTGGTGCAAAATAAACTTAATGAGCCTTAATGTTAAAAAATGCAAGTACATGATATTTTCTGGATCCTCTCCTATTAATGGTCGCTACGTGATGAATGAGTTAGTGGAGTCATTTAACGATCTTGGCATTCATTTAGATAGAAAGTTAGACTTTAGATCTCACATATCTTTAACAATAAATAAAGCTACTGGAGTACTTGGATTCATCAAACGCTGGAGCAAAGAATTTCGTGATCCATATACTACAAGACAATTATTTACAACGCTTGTCAGATCGATTCTAGAATATGGTTCTGTCGTGTAGGACCCTCAGTACCTTATCCATTCAAATTCTATTGAATCCGTTCAAAAACAATTTTAATTATTCTGCCTTCGCGGCTTGGATTGGAATCCAAATATTAATCTGCCCTCATATCAACATCGCCTAGTACTTATTAAATTACCTACGCTGAAAAGCCGTAAACAAATGCTGAATGTGTCCTTCTTGCTTAAGTTGATGAATGGAAGTCTTTATTCACCATATCTGCTAAGTAAAGTAAATATGAATATTCCCTTTCGTTGTTCAAGAAATTATGAATTTTTAAATATTAAATATCATAAATCTAATTTTGCAAACTTTCATCCATTTCGTAGAACTTGCAATGAGTTTAATATGTTGTTTCAGTTAATTGATTTTAATAAAAGTTTAGATATTGTAAAGAGAGATATTATCTTATATTTAAATTCCTTAAATTAAATAAGTAATTCTAGTATTTCTATTGTAAAATATTTTAATATTTACTAATTGTTCATAGTCTGCACGGATTATCTCCATAGGCTTAAATAAATAAAATAAAATAAAAAAAAACTAAAAAGTGAATATTGAATAAAGATTCTAAATTATACTAATTAATAATTTTTTTAAAGTTGCAAATATTTCATGAACTAAAAAAATGCATTTTAAAAATGCAAATGCATTAAAAATGCATTTATACATGAAATATAAAACTAGTTAAAAAGCAGACACTTGTACCAACTAAATGAGTCCTGGACTGTTAATATGCGATAAGAAATGACTGAGATATAGCTGATCAAAAATTGATTAGAATTAGCTCAATTGGTTTCTGAAAATAATAAAAAAAATTCTGAAGTATAAAAATTGAATTACGTTTTAGGGGTTTTAAGGCAAATATAATAGAAAATGATTTTGCAAATCAAAAGTTTGAGGTAAACAAAGAAATCCTAATCAATACAACGGAAATCTGAAGAAATTAAATTTGGCTCTTTTAGCCTCTGAGAAGCTCAAATATGAATACATGAATATGTTTTTTTTTTGTAGACTTTTTTTGTTTTGTTATTTATCATTTAAACAAGAAAAATATCCAAGGCAGGATTTTTCTGTTGTTACACTATATAACAATACGAGTTTAGAGTGTATGAAAACATGCATAGTTATCATATGACATGGCGAACAAAAGTACCATTAGGTTTCGCGTCAAGTGTAATTAGCATAAGTGCCCGCATGAGTTGACATGTTTACAAAGTCTTCGTATACTGAGGGGGAATATTTAAGTTTTAAATTTATTTTTTTTTTAAGATTAAAGTTCAAGATTTTTATCTGCATATTTTTGCAATTTAAATTTTATGCTATAGTTAGTTTGAATGAAAAAATGTGCAAAGTTTTAAGTTGGTTAAAAATTGTTGCACGCAGAAAAAAGATTGGATGGAATTCGGTCAAAACCGAATTCTGATTAATAATACAAACAAAACTTTGCTGGTAATTACAAAGAGGGCAAAGGTACTACAAAACGTCCAACCTTTCAAATGAAATTCCGTTAGTAATTGTATGCGATAGAAGAAAGCTTATTTGAAAACAAAAAAACACTATAGATTATTTGTTAGGACAATATCCTAATAAAGAAATATAGAGTATGGCCTCGAACTTGAATAATTTTCATTTTTATTGCACAATCAAATGTCAAACTTGTATAAAAGACAAAGTACAGTCTAGTTTACTCCCCCTATTTTCGTTTATAAACGAAACAAAAAATAAAAAGGAGGAAAAAACAAAAAACCTGTATTGAATATCCACCAGAGGTGGACCTTGCACAAACCAAACAAGTTTTCAATTTATTTTTTGATCAATGGTGATAATCTTTAACTCATGTAGTGAGTAAACTAGTTCATATGAATGTTTGATGTTTGGCGTGGTATTGTAACCTTTATAAAACGTGTTCTGATGATGGGAACCTAGAAAATTCCCGAAATAGATCTTTCAACACATTCCTGAAAGGGTCAAAAAATAAATTTGAAAACAAAAAAGCTCTATAGATTATTTGTGAGGACAATATCCTAATAAATAAATATAGAGTATGGCCTCGAACTTTAATAATTTTCATTGTCATTGCAGAAATCTTATTTTTAGTGAATATACTAGAATATCGGTAGAATCTATCAAACTTATTAAATAATTGTCGGTAATGAAAATTTGTAACTACAAATACTGGGGGGTGTCCAATCAAACATGTATCAGTAGAACTATCCGAATTTTGGATTGCATTGTTTGTAGAAGCAACTCGTGATTGGTTTTGGTAATCGAGTTTTAGACTATGTTTATTTTTCTAAAAGAATACAGTAGAGTTAGGTTATAACGAACAACGCACAGTGGGATATATCACAACATTATTTATAACCGGTGCACAGTGGAATATATCACAAAATGTTTGGAAATAGTTCTCCGATTGCAATGAAATTTGTTCGTCCGATTGCAATGAAATTTGGAACAGGCATAAGTGGCACAATATTGAGCTTAAGTTTTCATCTCGAACCTTCCAAACCTACCGGGTGTGGCAATATGACCAACCAAAATAGGGATCTTTTTGCATATAACATTTTGAGTCCTCGCCATTTTTTTGTTTCTAATACGACTTTCAAAAAATTAACATATTTGTAATCTGCTAGTAGAGACTAAGAAATCACATATTTATATGTGTGGGCTATATCTAACAGTTAGATATATTTCAATTTAAAAATGTTAGATATTCCAATTTAAAAATGCAAAATTTAAAATTTGGTCCGACTCAGGTCCATTTTTTTGCAAATAGAGGGACGAAAACAGGGCTAATTTATTTTTTGAACTACCGGTTATTAAACTAAGTAAATTCTGCTTTAATTAAAAGAAATGAATGCAATAACTTGTTCCACTCAAAACTACATTCGTTTCAGATATAAAAAAAATCAAATTTTTTCCATTTTTATTTATCTGGAGGTAAAAGACTGCATCCTGTTGGTGCAGTCTTTTACCTCCAAATTTAGCACTCAATATTTATAAGTGTTTGTGGTTTAGTAAATAGAGAGGAAGCCAAATACTCCAAGTTCAAGTCCCAGAAACGATAAGCAAAACATTTTAATTAAAATTGAATATTCAAGTAAGTAAATAAATCAAAGAAAAATAAAAATAAAAGTGATTGTGTCTCAATCTGTAGGACAGAGGAATACTAACCTGAATGTTAATCTGAAGACCAAAGTTTTTAATTTCAATAAAATTGTGTAAAACGTAATAATATTTATGTGGAATGTAATATTGCGTTAGGCGACTGAATATTAGCGTTCACATTTTTTTTTTTCAAAATACGAATTAGTTATATCAAATTTGCTATTTTAAGTTAAAATCGCTTGAAAATTTTGTGTTGTGAAAAAGTACCTTTCCAAAAAATTAAACTTAAAAATAACTTCGAAAATTGTGTAAAGTTAATGTTATTTAAAAATTTTCGTATATCAATATTTTAATTTTTTTTTTTAGAAATTATTTTTTGAAATGATTTTTTATTTAAGTTTGAGTATTTGTTTTTTTTATTTAAAAAAGAAATTTTGCCATTAATTTTTTAAAACTTTTGTGAAAAGTTTTCTAATTGTTTAAATGGCATTTGTAAAGTTCTCACAAATTAGAGTTGTGTATAAAATTATGGAAAATACCACAATTTTCTTATTGTTTTTCTACTGTTTATTTTTTATTTTTTTAAATATTTTTGTCATAAAAAAAATCTCAATAAAGGTCAATAATAAAAACACTTATAATTTGCATATTTAGAGATCCTCTTTCTATAAAAATAATCAAGAATTAAATTGATATTTTCTTAGCATGTTTAAAACTCAGGTTTAGTATATCAAATGCCCTTATTTCATTCGTCATGTAAGTCTTCGATTCGGTCTTTTGAAATTCTTTCACTAGTTTAGAAAACTTTATTTCAGTAAAAACAACTCCTAAATTTCTAAAATTTAAAAAAATAAAAAAATCTATTAAAATAAAAAAAAACTAACAAAGTTATTTTTTTTAAAAAGCGGGATAATCCCGCCAAAAGCGGGATAGTTTTTATTTTATTTTTTAAAAAAATACAAAAAAGACCTTGTACAGACATCATCATAAACTGACAAAGTAACTTTGGATTTTATTGAATTTTGTTGTTGTTTGGTAGAGAAAGTTATGACTTTTAGTCTTAAAAAAAGTCTAATGACAGTCATAGTGAGTCACAGCTTTGTATTGGGACCTAAATCTCACTTTGGTTTTTTTTTTAATTTTTTCTTAAAAATAACAAAAGAAACAATAACAAAAGAAATGGAAAATAAACCAGTCACGGAAAAAATAAAGTACAAAATAGCAACGCAAAACTGAAAAACTTGTGACTTAAGGTTGGCATTTTTTTTTCAAATATATATTTTATGATTCTTGTGTGATATCTTTACAATTATTTTATAGTTAGTATCTTATATATTAAAATTATTATCAGACAATATCATCAAATTTTTTTTATATTAATTTATTATTCACAATAGCTACTAATAAGGCAACATTAGTAAGATGAAAAAATTAAACAGAATAATAAATGACATTGTAAAAAAAATATGTTTTATCTCCCAAGAAACACAGAAAAAATTATGAACCAAAAATATACAATTAAAGATGTGATTTGAATTAAATTTGTTTCTAAGCAAATATTTGATTGAATCAATTAATATTTTAATTGACTTTTACATATACGAGGGCGGATCAATAAGTCCGTGACTTTTTGAATGAGACACAGTTTTTTTTTGCAAAAAAAAATATATAAAATTATGTAAATATATATTTTTCAACATAATCTCCTTTTAGCTCAATACACTTAGTACAACGTTACTCCAATTCTTGTACCCCTTCCAAAAAAAGGAATTTTTGGAGGTCCATAAAATATTTATTTCTTGGCCATATGGGGTCGTTTTTTTTTTAATCCTCTTGGCATAATATTCGCCATTTTTTTTTGTTTTTCCCTTTTGAAGGTAATCGATGTGGATTATCCCGTGTGCATCCTAAAAAACTGTTGCCATCACCTTATTGGCCACGATTACGTTTATGGTCAATTGAGAGCAAACGCGGCACCCATCTTGCAGACAGCTTTCTTAAAACCAACTGATCATTTAAAATCGAAACCACACTGCCATAAGAAATGCCTATGGCATCAACAATCTCACACACTTTTACTTTTCGATCGGCCAACACCATATCGTGGATTTTTTTGACAATTTCGGGTGTATTGACCTCATTTGGCCGTCCAAAACGTTCATCGTTGTTTGTACATGTGCGACCACAACGAAAGTCAGTAAACCACTTGTTTACCATTCAAATCGATGATGGAGAGGCCCCATAGTATTTATCAAGCTTTTCTTTGGTTTGATTGACGATTTTTTTCGCAAAAAATAATGTTTAATAATCACTCGAAATTTACTTTTTTCCACATATTTTATTTTAAATAGAAAATTTTCAGTATAAAATACCAAATGCATTTAAAGTTTACAAACAAAACAAGCACACACACAAACATACAAACAGACGCAGCATTACCAAAAACACACATACCAATGTATCGTTCACACACTTTTTTTGTGAGTAATATAGTGTTTTGTAGAAGTTATTTATAGCTTTTTTTTCTTTTTAACTTTTAATAATAGTTTTAATTGATAGTATAGTTGTCGTGATAGGTGCAAAATTAATTAAAATATTAATTGATTTAATAAATTTTTTAATTAAAACCCGTGTTTATTTGTTTCTGTGAACCCAGTGCACGTAATCATATGTCAAATGGCACACTGAGAGAATTATCCTTCATAATATTAATAAACCAATTTCAAAGAATTTTTTCATAGATTCAATAAAGAAATTTTATTAATATTACGAAATTTTTCATAAACTTTTTTGCATATAATTTCATAGTTTCATAAAAAAATTCATTGAAATTCATAATTTAACGAAAATTTTCTTTGGAGCTATGAAATTATTTCAAATGCTTAATTATTTAATTTTTTCATGAAATTTAGTTTTAAGATTTAATTTTCAAGTCTTCAACATTTGTTATAAATGCTTTATTCCGTTGTCTTTCTCGACTAAAAAAATATTGTATTATAAAAATAGTTGTCGTAACAGCAAGAATTAGATTAGCAACAAATTCGGTGGCCTCAACTGAGACTTTTTTCATTTGAATTTTCTATTTGACTTCCACTCAAGAGTGTTATATACTTAACGGTGCAGTAAAATGTTTGAGGTTCTTCCAGTGCATTTACAAGATAAACGAGATTTTGTTTTTGCAAAAACGGAACATCAAAATGTAGAAAAGCATTACCATATGGGTAGCTATGTAAGCACATTTTGGGTAATGGTAAGTACTTACAATTGTCATTACAAATTTCATATTATATGGGGATGTCGCGAAAAATAATAATAATATCATTTGAACACATCTTACGAAAAATTAAAAATATGTGGTTTCCTATAGTAAAATAATGAGTAAAAATAAATTTAATAAAAAAAAATATGTCAACAAAGGAACCTGTGACTTCAGGTTATCAGTCAAGCGCTCTACCATCTGAGATACATCGACATGCTATAATTTATAGATAAAAATATAAATGACTTGCTTGCACAAAATGTCATAAATTTCTAGCTTTAAAAAATCAAAAAAAAAGTAGTTATAAATGTACTTACTAGAGTTGGAAAAATAATGAACTAAAAATAGATTTTCAAAAAATTTTGAGATCATTACTTTAAATTTAAAATAATGATAAAAATAAGTACTTATGGGTACACCCAGAAAACAGCCTCGGTAATAGCAACCGTATTTGTTGCCAATCGAATGATTCGGTTGCTGAAACCGAATTTTTCGGTTGTGCTAACAGTCACTCGATTGAAGCAATAGAAATCCTGTCACGACAATAGAATTTCTATTGCCTCATTCGATTGGCTACAATTACGGTTGCTGCACTTAGAATAATATGTAGGTAAAGACCAATTAAAGAAAGGAAGACTTACATTTCAGTAAATTCATTTCAGTAAATTAATGTTCAAAAAATTAACCACAATTGTAATAAAAATGAACCAAATATGCTAGTAAAAAATAAATGAACATTTATTTTTATTATTTTTTTAATTAACAAAATACGAATGTAAAAAATTAATGTAAAATCATAAAACAGTGATTTGATGTGGTTTGTTTTTTTAAGTGAACTACAAGGTTAAAAATACATTTAATTTGTACTAAAAATAACTGTCATTTACATTAAAAATAAAGAAACTGTACTACAACCCAAACAACTATATATTTTTAAAGCCGAAGTTCCCTGAGTGTACTACCGAGTCTGTTTTCTGGGTGTAGGACAACCAAAAAACAGCTCTAAAAACAATGTTTTAAAGCTCGAACAATAGTAAAATAAACCGCTTAAATGTAAAAATAAACTTATTTAAAACTTAAAATTCATATATTTTATATTAAAATCGTTACTACAACTTAAATTTGTTTTTTCAATCAAATTGTCAGAGAAATTATTTTCTCATGCTTCTAAGTTCAATTTGGTTTATTATAACATTATTTGATAAACCAACAACATGTAATACTAAATTTTAAATTTTCGATAAAAAAAAAAATTCTTAAAAATACCGATTGCTGAAAAGTAGCAAAAGAGCTCAAGTTTATACGAAAAAAGTTAAAATAAGCTTAATTTTTAAATAATAAAGTCAAAAAGCAGCTAATGGTTACAAAATAATCTAAAAGAAAGCACTGACAAATATAGCTTAAAACTTTTATAATTTCATGATCAGAACTTGTATTTAGTCTAAATAGTTCTATCCTTTCAAATAAAAACCAAGCTCTAGCTTATTTTTGGTTGCCCTACTTATGAGAAGTGCATTATCAAAATTATGGAAAAATTAACTAGTCCTTATTATTCGTGTTAAAGTAAAGCAGTAAGCTGGTGTCATTACTGGTAGTGAGAGAAGTAATGGCATACCATTAACGTTTCCCCACTGGGATGTTGCGAATTTTTATTAATGCAAAAAAATTTGAACGATATAAAACAAATCATCACTAATAATTCTAACATTCTTATATTCATTCCAAACGATATAATTTGGAAACTGATTTCACATTATTTTCAAAGTGTTATTTTAAGTGCCGTTTATTAAACTCTAACTAAACTTTTAAATTAGTTTAAGTTATTTTTAATTTATAAGTACTTCACACATTTATTGAAATTATATATGCAAACATACTTTTTCAACTTTTGTATAGCAGTTAGTATAACAAATTATTATAGTAAGTTATTTTAAAATTCATAGCACGCACTTGAACAAAAAGAAAGCGTAACTAACAATCATGAATAGGCATCAGACGAAAAAAATTTCAGTTAGATATTTTTTTTTTTTGCTATTTCTTAAATCCTATCATTATAGAGAACAAATCTGCGAACAAACAAGAAAAGTAAAGTATCTCTAAATCATATGTACATTTTATATGCACATGTAGAGGTCATTTATTCTATACATATGTATGTTTCATTATATTTGATAACCCAAAGGTTATTTACACTCAATTTGCTGTCTGATTTATTCAGACAGATATAAATTTAAAAATGTTTGCAAATGCTATAAAAATGATTTATTAATTTATTTTCCTTTTTTGTTTTAGTATGTAAGTTTGCCGATTGTGTTTATACATTTTTTTATTTATTTCAATTTAATTGTCATTTGCAGGTTGAAAAAAAAAAATTAATTACAAATTCATTTAGCATTTTTGAGATTAAATTATATTGCCATGCAGTTATGAATTTAAATTTAAAGTTAATTTTAATTGAAATAATTATTGATCTGTTCAAAACAGTTAAATAACCATATTTTTTGGTTATTTGTTTGATTTTTCTTTAATACCGTTTGGCAATATAATATTTTCGACATACTGTAGGTGCTTTACAACTTCCCGAGTAAAATTAATTATATATGGTCTTATGTTTCATCATATTAAAATGTATTATAATTTGTGAATATATATTGTGTCATGCATAGACATATATAATTATAGGTTTATTATATAAGGACATATTTTAATCAATTGATTAATGTTTAAGATATTAAACATATATGCTATACATAATCGGATATGGTACATATATTCCCAGGAAAAAATTACACATTCCAAAAAGAAGGTGATGCCCACACTTGCTTACATATCTCATTGCCAAATTTAGTAACTGCAATACCAAACTTATTCCAACGATAGAGTCAAAAAAGCAAGTAGTATTGTAATCAATTCTTTAAATTTAAACCAGAAAGCATGAACTCAATAACAAAGTAATTATTTACTTAAAAGAAAATAACAATGTTATTAACTTATATATTTAACCTTTTGTAATCAAGAGTAATCATATACTTTTTCTGAATAAAAGGACGTCATTGAAAGTAGTTCCTCATTTTGAAAAAAGAAGTTATACAACTTTAAAGAATTTATCTTATATAATTTTTCAAACAAATTTTTATTTGCATTAAAATAATACTAAAAACAGAAATTGCATGTTGCCTCAATTTTGTTAAACTGTGATTAGGTATAAATTAGGGAAGTGCACGTGAGCAGAAAGTTGGAAGTTGAAATTACTGACATTATCGCGAGTGAGCGTAAAAAAAAAATCACGTGTGAGTGACTTAGGAGAATCACGTGTGAGTAAAAGTTGAATTTACTTATGGAACTACTTCTTTTTTTAAATGTAAGTACTTCTTATTTTTTCTAGTGAACTATTAATTTTTTTTTTGTGTAAGTACTTCGTAGTTTTACAATGGAACTATTTCTTTATTAAAAAATGTATGTAGTTCTTAAAAATATAAAGTAAATGGTTCTTCGGTAAAAAAATAATCAATTCTAAAGAATCAATTATTTTAGTCTCACGCCCTGTTAAAAGAATCGAGTAGGTAATCTAGTAAGGAATGCGTTCTGTCCAAAATGCTTGATTACAAACCCGCTTACCTTTTTGGAAATTTTTTGCTGGGTTCTCACATATAATAATTCACTCTCATATTTTACATAATATGTCATCGTATATGGTTACATATAAGCTATATAATTTAAGATGAAATAGTATATATTCCCAAATAAAAAAGTTTTTATATATCCAGATACAACTTTATGCAATTAAATGTTTCAATATTTATAGTCATATAAAAATAGTCATATAAAAATGTATTTTACGTCATAAATATTCGTATCTAATTGAATATAGCTTTGTGTTGTTTCAAATATTTTTATATGTGAGTATATATAGCAACCCAGCAAAAAATTTCCAAAAAGGTAAGCGGGTTTGTAATCAAGCATTTTCGGCAGAACGCATTCCTTAATAGATTACCTACTCGATTCTTTTAACAGGGCGTGAGACTAAAATAATTGATTCTTTAGAATGGATTATTTTTTTTACCGAAGAACCATTTACTTTATATTTTTAAGAACTACATACATTTTTTAATAAAGAAATAGTTCCATTGTAAAACTACGAAGTACTTACACAAAAAAAATAAATAAATAGTTCCCTAGAAAAAATAAGAACTACTTACATATAAAAAAACGGAAGAAGTTCCATAAGTAAATTCAACTTTTACTCACACGTGATTCTCCTAGGTCACTCGAATATAACGATCTAAACTCATACGGAAATAAAATCCTAAAAAGTGAAACATCGAATTGTTATGATAACATGGGTTTGTCATAATTTTGGAGCTATAAACCACGAAAATATAAATTTTTCAAAAAAAAGAACAATTCAAAATTGAAAAACAAAAATATAACTCACGCACAATAACCCTGGAATTTTTTTTTTACACTCACTCACGATAACGTCAGTAATTTCAACTTCCACTTACAATTTTCTGCTCACGTGCGCTTCCCTAATTTATACCTAACCACAGTTTAACAAAATTTAGGCAAAATGCAATTTCTGTTTTTAGTATTATTTTCCTGCAAATAAAAATGTGTTTGAAAAAATATATGAGATAAATTCTTTAAAATTGTATAACTTCTTTTTTCAAAACTTCCAAAACCGTCCTTTTATTAAGAAAAAGTATATGATTACTTCTTGAGTACAAAAAGTTATACATATAAGTTAATAACATTGTTATTTTCTTTTAAGTAAATAATTACTTTGTTATTGAGTTCATGCTTTCTAATTTAAATTTAAAGAATTGATTACATTACTACTTGCTTTTTTGACTCTATCGTTGGAATGAGTTTGGTATTGCAGTTACTAAATTTGGCAATGAGATATGTAAGCAAGTGTGGGCATCACCTTCTTTTTGGAATGTGTAATTTTTCCTGGGAATATATAATTTTTTATGGTCCTGTATATAATTTTACTTAATATACCTATTTATATATTATTGTATATACAATATAAAGTTATATATGGGCACGTATATTATTCAACATAAATGTTCATATAATTATATATAATTACATGTGAGTCAATAATAAAAATATTTTCTTTTCTTTATAATTTTTGATAAAGCAGTATATATTGTTCCACACAAAATTAAATAGAAATTAATAAGGCCACGCTTTATATATTTTAATCAATCTCAGATGTGATTATATATGGTCCATTATAGAGACACATTCAATTATAGTTATGTGCTATCATATTAACATTATTTTCTAAGTGATTTTCATAGATGGGCATACTGCAGTACCAGTAAAATTTCAGTAAAAAAAAAATTTACTGGTTACTGCAACGAAATTTTTATTACCAGTAAACTGTTACTGATTACTGAAAGAAAATTACAGTAACCAGTAACGTTTTACTGATTACTGAAATAAAATTGCAGTACCAGTAATGTTTTACTGATTACTGAAATAAAATTGCAGTACCAGTAATGTTTTACTGATTACTGAAATAAAATTGCAGTACCAGTAACGCTTTTCTGATTACTGAAAAAAATTGCAGTAACCAGTATTTTTTTACTGATTACTGAAAAAATGCAGTAATAAATCATTTAGGCACTTAATAGCAATTAAATATACCAACTAAAAATGAGTGTTATAAAAAAATATGCCTACACGCAAAAAACAAAAAGTGTATTATTATCTAAGTACTTAGGTAAAATACAACTTGAATAGTTGTTTGGTTAGTTACACATTATCTAAATTAAAAAATTATATTTTCTTAGATAACTTACAAAAGAAAAAACTTAGGTAACTTAACAAATTTTTAATTGCTTCAGAATGGAATGCAACAAAAACTACGGAAAGTTAACAAAAACGAAAAATATATAAATCTATATTCATTTTTTTATTAACTCTCACAAAATACTTTTCAAGTTGTAATTTACCTAAGTAATTCGATAATAATACACTTTTTATTTTTTGTGTGTAGTTATCATTTTTAAATTTGTTTGTTTAAAATTCCCAGCAGGAGTTCAATTACAAGGCTACTTTTAGAGAGCCAAAATCGGTTTATCAAAGAACTTGCTTCTAAGATTGAAGAACTTGAATATGTGTGCGTAACTGCGTATGTGTGGTCAGGTAGAAAAAGATCGTTTTTTGGTTACACTTGCCATTGGTTAGATGCTAAAAATTTCGAAAGGAAGTCTGTAGCACTGGCTTGTCGAAGATTTAAGGGAACCCATTCTTTTGACAATATAACGAAGATGATATGTGACATAAACAAACAATATAAACTGCCAGTTGAAAAAATTGTGTATACGATCACTGACAATGGAATAAATAATCACATTGCCATTAAAAACGTATTTCTCAAATACAATACAGCATTACCCTCATCTGCACCTGTAGAACGATTGTTTTCATTCGCTGGGATTGTGAATCGTTCCAGAAGACAAAAACTCAGCGATGTAAATTTTGAAATGCTTGTGTTGAGAAAAGCTAATAATATATAGTATCAATAAAAATAAAAATAGTATGTCGGCCAATTCTTTGATATTTGAAAAACTGAAAACGTTAATTTTTAAGTGGGTTCAAAAAGACTATAAATAGAAAATTATGATTGAAATTTGAAAACCCAAGGTCATATTTTTGACTTTTTAACAAAAATGGTACGCTTTAATTTTTTAACAAAAATTGTGATGCAATTTAATAAATTTGTTTTGTTAACATTTTGCTGATTACTGCATTTTTTTCAGTAATCAGTAAAAAATTACTGGTTACTGCAATTTTATTTCAGTAATCAGTAAAACATTACTGGTACTGCAATTTTATTTCAGTAATCAGTAAAACATTACTGGTACTGCAATTTTATTTCAGTAATCAGTAAAACGTTACTGGTACTGCAATTTTTTTCAGTAATCAGTAAAACGTTACTGGTTACTGCATTGTCTCTTTCAGTAATCAGTAACATTTTACTGATTACTGAAAATCGTAATGCAATAAAAATATACTGCAGTTTGCCCATGTATGGGGATTTTTTCGGTATTCGTACTATTTTTCATGTTTTGACCATTGGGCCGAATAGCGAATAAAAACACTATTCGGCAGGATTATTTAATGAAAAGACAAATAGCTTCATCAAAAAAAATGAGAAAAACTAGATTTTTATAAAACTTACGGTTCGATTTAATTTCGTCTATATCATAAATTTATATGAAAATTAATATAAGAACTATTCGACAGAGATTCGATATTCGAATACACTACCCAACAAAACCATACATTACCAAATCATGGGTAAAGTAATGGATAGCCACAGCGCTTCACGCATTACATTACACCTTACTTCACTGATGAATTTTACAGGCAATGAGCCAAAAAGTAATGGGTGGTCTCATTACCTTGTAGGGGATAAAGTAACTGGTTACTTATATGGTTATATGGTGGGAAAAAGTAACGTGTCTATAAATAGATTTTCATAAAAAAAAATGCATAAAAAATTTTTTTTACAGGTTTTTTTTTTATTAAATAAATAAGTTTTTTTTTTATTAAACAAATTACGTGGTCATGCTGGTATTCGAACCTGAGGTCTCTGGTATTTAACGATTAGTTAGGCGAGAACTCTACCAACTGAGCTATCGATACATATAATATTTTATTGCTTAAAATGTAGATGAGTTGTTGTGCTTCGTGTTTTCGTTCGTGATATCAAAAATATACACCTTACCCTCATGCTTACGAAAAATCACAAAGTAATGTGTCTATAAATAGATTTTCAAAAATATATATTATTAATTACTTTACGTTTATAATTCATGCATTTTGTAATTGATGATCGGTAAGTCATTATTTTATGTTTTGAAGTAATGTAAAATGTAATAAGGTATTATTATAAGGTAATACTTGAGTGTTCAGTTATCGGTAACTCATTACTTCTTGTTGGAAAATAATGATACAGGTAAGGAGTACACATTACAAGGTAATGCATTACTATATCGCACCCATTACCAAAGTTTTGCTGGGTATTTGTGACATCTCTAGTTATCACACAAAGACGGTACACTTAGAATACTATGTTGGTAACGACCACTGCAAATGTTTTAACTACATTTAAATAAATTAAATTTTACTTAAAGAAATGACGACTTACGTTTCAGTAAATTCATTTGTTTTTTACTATTCAAAAAATTTACCACAATTGCAGAAAAAATTAACCACATATACAGTAAAAATAAGCATAAAGTGATTTGTTAAAAAAAAAACAATACTGTATAAAATGATTGTAAAAGCATAATACAGTAATTTGATGTGGTTTGTTTTTTTAAACGAACTACATTTGTATGAAATCAAAATTTAAATTTCTTCTACAAATGACTGTTTTTCTCTTAAAATTAAAGATTACTGTATTGCAACTCAAAAAACTACAAATATTTACAGTAGAAGTTCCCTGCGTGTATAATTAATAAAAGTCGTTTCAAAATACATATAATCGTTTTAGAAATTTTATGAAGTTATGATACCATTATTGAGAAAAACAACGAATTGTTTTTATCAGCTCTTATCTAAAACTATTAAATTATATCCATCTAGACACACTTATATATAATACCCAAAAACTTGTATGGGGACAAAATTCGGATGAAATTTTATCTAATATACATCAAATTGAACAAATTTGTATCTAATTGCATCGAATTCTCTCTAATTCGATACAATTCGATACAATTGTGTCAAATTCGATACAATTTTATGTATTTTAGATACAATTATATGTTCTCATTTTTTGGATCAAATTTGATATCATTGCATATCTAAATTATATATAATTTGATATTGCCCCACATACATTTTTTTACTTGGCTGTCTTAAAGTAAATATTGTTGTGTGCGATAGAAGACATGAAGTTCAAGATCGTTTGTTTTTTGTTAAACAAAAAACCGTGCAATGTTTATTTATTTATTAAAAATGTCTTCATCCAGTAATTTAATGCAGACTTTATCTACTGACATGTTTCATTTCGCGTCGCCGAAAATGTTCAACAAAATAGAAATGATCTTGAACTTGAGTAATCTTGCTAGTATCATTTTTTAAATAATTTTATTTTTTAGTACTTAAAATTCATCATCAGGACACTTAAAATTAATTATGATGAGAAAATGTATTATTCTAACCAAAACAAACTGTATTATTCTAACCAAACAATATTGATAAAACCAACAACTTATCGGAGATTTTGTCAAATGAAATACTTGCAGTTATAATGAAATATTACTTTCGCCCTCAAAAAACAATTACTCTATCTGAAACAGTACCCAGCCAGAAAAATACGAACGGCAAAGCATTGGCCCAGTGCTTTCAACGGTGGTATGAGCGTTGGCAGAGCGTTGGATTTCTGAAGATTTAAGGGCTTTTACAACCCCAAAATGATAACACCGGGCAGGGCTTGGCCGTTTCTTTTTTAAAACGTTGGCAAAGCATTGGTAAAACAGTTTAATGCAATTTAGTTTTGAATTTTTCCAATCTTGTAATTTTAAATTTTTTAAAGGTATAGATTAGAAAAGTTTTTAAATACGATTTGAGTAAATACTTATTATACAATTAAAAAAAAGCCAGTAAAGTCAGCATGATTTTTTAATACCAGTAAAAAATTTGGATACTTTATGCAAAAATGTTGCTGACTTTAAAGACTATTTTTTAGTGTATGAATTTGATTTGAATACCATATGCTTATGCTTAGTTGATTTTAAATTCATTTAAGATTTGAAAAAGATAATTAAATTTTAAAGTTTGTAAAATAAATTTTAAAAATACTATTCATTTGCTATTTTGATTAAAACCTGTTAACTTATTTAAAAACAAGTACATGCATTAAATTTCGTTTCTATAAACAGTTGTAAATTTAGTAAATCGAACACTGGCAAAGCACTTTTGTCCAGCGTTGGGAAAGCGTTGTGAACAAGGGCTGTGCCACTGTTTTTATTATGTTAATGGTTGTTAATAAGTATTGGCAATGCACTTTTTGCCAATGTTCGGAAAGCGTTCTAGGCCAGGGCTTTGCCAGTGCTTTTATTATTTATTTACTGTTGAAAATTTCGTTAATTAAGTACTGGCAAAGCACTTTTTACAAACGTTAGCAGATCGTTGTAAATCAGTGCTTTACCAGCACTTTTTTTGTTGGATCATTGGCAAATAGTGCTCTCCCAGTGCTTGCTTTTTCAGACCATTGGCAATTTCTGGCTGGGTAGTTTTCCCAAATAACATAAATCCTAAAGAAAAACCAAGGTACTGTACTCATCATATATTAAATTTTATATGCCAAGTGATTTTTAGAGAAACAGTTTTTTAAATGTTGTTTTATGCATATTTTTTAGTATATATTAACAAAATGTTGTGTTAATTATATAAAACTTCTACAGAAAATACATTAACCAGCACAAATAACCTTAAAATTAATTAAAAGTAACACATTTTTTTCGGAGTTCACTTAAAACCAATTCAGGTTTTTAGAAGAGAGTGTTGTTTATGTATTGGTTTTCCTAACCAATTTTAAAATAATATACAATTTTTCCATAAATAAAATATCTCAGTATTACGGAACATGCTACCTGGTAATGAGTTAAACTTCTTACACTTGCATAACTTTGCAACTTTTGATATTACACATGTTTAAATGTTTTTATGATATGATTAGTTCGTTTCTATACAAGATTTAATATAATTAAATTTTTACTACAAATTTGACAATTTTAAACTAATATTCGATATAAAAAGTCAAGATTTAAATTAAAAGTTTTTGATAACTCTTTACCTGTAAGTGAGGAGTAACATGTTACCGAGATATACATGCACTTGGTAAAATAATAGAGTTTGTGTTAGAGAAGTAACAAGTTAACTCTTTATTACAAAAAGTTTATTTTTCCACCCAAAACTTAGAGAAATTTTCATTAATAAAATTTTTAGTTAAAAAATAAAACATTTTAATTTAAAAGCCAATATAAAAAAATAATAAATTTAAAAAAAAACCAATTACTTTTATACTGGAGATAATATGTGTGAACATGCCATGCGTGAACATGTCCTTGTTAAAATAATAGGGTTTATAAAAAAATATAATTTTATCCAATGGATCCTAAAATTTCCCGCGGGATGAATGTAGATCTACTTGGATCTAATTAGATCCAAAAAAAAGATAAGTAATTTTTGGTAAATAGAATTAGATATTTTGAGATTAAATTGGATTCACTTAAATACCATAATATTAATTGCGCGCAAGTGAAGATTTGGGTGAAGCCAATGAAACAATTGTTTTGTCTATCATGAAAATGATCAAATTTTTTGGCAAGCAACAAATAAAATCTAATATCACAATAGTTTTGGCCTTAAGATGGAACCATATTATAAATAAATATAGAGAGTACACAGAAAAAATTTTTGTATTTTTAATAGAAAAATTAAAATATTTTAAATTTTTCAAAATTGTTTAAATAACCGATAGAAGTAGTAAAAGCAACAGAAATTATTTTAAACCAACCTTCAATATATAACGGACGAAATGTTAAAAAACGATAATTTTCGTTTTTTTTTTTAATTTTAAAGTTTTTTTTTTTGTGACTACAAAACAGAACACATGTACAAGTCAATGTTTGTATATGTTTGTATGTTTGTTACATAAAATCGTTTGAATTTCTTGTAAATTTAATTGAAATAATTTTGTATTTAAATAAACCATTTTTGTAAAAAGTTTATTGGAATTATTGGACCTTCTTCTATTTAAAAGATTCTTCTATAGATTGTTTTTTTAAACTACCGATAGAAAAAATTGAAAAATATATTTATATGTATTTTAAATGATTCTCCATTTGAAAACAAACTTTACGTAAATAAATAAATAAAATAAATATATTGGATGCATTTTGCAAAATTAAAATAGTGAATTTTAAACTATTTTTAAACCTATTCAAAACAAACATTATAAATTATACAAAAAATTTAATTTTTTGTATGGAAATAATGGATAAGGTTTTTTTTTTTTTTTTAAATCAATTAGATGATATTCGTGTCATAGGAAAAGCGATATTTAATTCTACATGAAAAATGTAAATTTTCGATGTATACATGTTAAAAACATTTTGAAGGGGAATTGTTCTCCACCATCTTTAAATTGTATTTGCATAAAAAATGCATTTTTTTAATATTTTTTTTTGCTGCATAAGTGAGAAAAATAATAACCATATAAACCAAATGCTTTTTAATCAGATAAATCCAAAAAAAAAAATTTTTAATTGAAAATTAAATCTGTAAAAAAATCGTGAAATTTTGAAAATTTCAGAAACGAACTACGTTACGGGATTCATGAAGTACAAGAGAACAACAAATTTATTAAATTTGGTTCGGTCTATTCCATTTGTGATATAATATGGATCTTATGATTGAGATTAGGAACGAAAATCTGTTATTAGATTAGATTATATGGCACTATGCACCGCGACCAACTTAGGTCTTTTGTGCTGCCTAAAGTTACCCTAAAGATTCATAATGTCCGAAGGGGAGACAAAGCGATTGCCAAGAAACTTGGCACGCCTTTCACATAGCCTCGGACATTCGCAAAGAACATGCTCTGATGTCTCAGCTACCAGTTCGCAAAACCTACACTCATCCGTGTCCGAAAGACCCCTTTTGCGCAGGTGGTATCTGAGATTGCAGTGTCCAGTCAGGTAAGACACCAGGGTTCTCAAGTCACCCCTCCCGAGGGACAAGAGTCTCCTCGATCCTGCACTGGAAAAAGAAATTAATCTCTTAGCCTGTCGTTGGCCAAGAGAGTTTTCCCAATAGAGAGAGAATTCTGATTCCCTCCACGACCCGAGCTTCTCCCTAACATACCCCAAAGGTATACCACAGAATGGTTCAGGGCCAATAAAGGGCCTTCGGGCCCCGCAATTAGCAAGACAATCTGCCCTCTCGTTGCGAGTTGCGCCTGCCAAGTCGGTTAAGAGCCAGAATGCATTCCATGACCAGACCAGATGACACCTCATAGGACATTAAAGCCCTTAATGCCGCCTGACTGTCAGAAAGAATGTAGATGCGAGATCTAATAGTGCCCCTTCGTTATACATTCAAATCTATTTTTATACAAATATATTTAAATTCCAAACTCGAACATTTTTTATTTTGAAATGTTGAGGTTAAGAAGAAGAATAAACGTTTTTCTCTTAAAATTATAAACAGACTAGACTAGTTTCTGCCTCTTTTTTATGGACAGCCGTCATCAGTGATTTTCCATTTAAATTGTATTATTATTTGTGTATTTATAATTGTCAGATTGTCTCTATATGATAAATTTGTTCAACAACCTGCGGCTGTAAGTATCAAACCTGCGCTATTCTTACACGATCAAACCCAAGTATGGCCTCGAATGTAATAATTTTCTAATGTAATTTTTGTTTAAGCTCGAGTTAAAGTAATTGTATGACAAACAGGAGGTCGGCGGTACGATCCCTGTTGCGTACGATTTTTTTATTACTAAAATAATTTTGTGGAACGCAAAATATTATAGAATATTAAACTCCATAGACATAAAATATTCAGTTGTTCCCGAGTAAATATAATATTATACAATCTTATATAATGTGATCCAGTTTCGTGAAATTTAATATAGTTAAGTATGACATCATGCATAGTAAGATACAATTTTACTTGTCACTGTAATTTTTCATAAAACACCATATTTAATTGTATCTTACACAATATAATGTATTGTCCCATGTAAAAAAGTACGTTAACGTTTTTGTTTTGAAATCCATAACAATCCTACTCAAAATTTTAATATCAACTCGAATATTTTCATTGATAATATATATTGAAATTATTTTAAATGAGTATTACAATTTAAAATATTAAACTCCAAAAAGTTCAGTTTGTCATATAAATTTTTGATCGTTAGACACATAAAATTTAAATTTACCCGTACGTTTATTTTAAATTGGGTTCTGAATAATCGGACTATAATATATAGCCCCGTGTATTTTTTTTTTTTTTTTTTATATATATATCTTTTATTCAATATAATATTTATACAATAATAATTTTAACGCCACAGCGCCATAAAGGCTTTGTAGAGGCTAAAAGGCAACTCTGTCTATATTACATATAGAAAATTTTTAGAATCTATTTTTATAATTTACATAATTTACAATAAGAGAAAAAAAAAAATAGTAATAAAATAATATTTTATACTAGAAGTGTTTCAACATTACGAAGTAAAAGATCTTTAATGGATTTTTTAAATGTAGACAAAGCTTGTATATTACGAATATTGATTGACAATTTATTATACTCACTTGGTCCAACATAAGCAATGCGTTGTTTTGTTAAATCTAAACGACATCTTACAGTATTCAAATTTAGAGCCTGTCTAGTATTTCTTTGAGTGTGTAAAATATTTTGAGTAAACTGTGTGAAACCACGAACATCTCCTCCTCTAATTGTTTTGAAAACGTATGTTAAAACTTTTTGTTTATATAAGCCTCTTACTGGAAGAACCTTTTTAGCATATTTTTTAAATAAGTCTACCGTTGAAAATCTTAGCCGAAGATTAAAAACCAGCTTTAGAGCTTTATTTTGAGCAGATTGAAGGGACTTTAGTGAACTGTTTACTTTGCAGCCATAGATAATAGGAAGATAAGTTAAATGAGAATGTATAAGTGATTGATATATAAGCATTTTAACACCAGAATTCAGTTTATTTTTGAATTTGTACAAAATACCAATTCCAGATGAAATTTTAGCTTTTAACAAGTTTATGTGCTCATCCCATAATAAATTATGTTTTAATTGAATGCCTAAATAGTTAACCATCTCGGATTCAGCTATTGGAGTTCCATCAATATGAACTACCATCTCTTCATCATTCCTTGATCGGTATGGTTTAAATCTAATAAATTTAGTTTTATTTGGATTCAAAACAAGTCGATTACATCGTGAAAATTCACTTAAAATAGCCGCATCATATTCAATTTGAGTTTGCAAAACTTGTTGGTATTTATATCGGTAAAAAATACAAACATCGTCAGCATACATATACAATTTACCATTAAAATTTATGTTTTTTACATCGTTGATAAAAATTTTGAATAATAATGGTCCAAGGACACTTCCCTGAGAGACTCCACATTTGACTGGACGCCTAGAGCTGCTATATTCACCAATTTGAACAAATTGCATGCGGTTTATTAAATATTGGCGAAATATTTCCAGGGTTTTGTTTGTTACGCCTAATATTGCAAGCTTTTTAACCAAAATGTCATGATTTACGAGATCAAACGCTTTTGAATAGTCAAAAAATACTCCTGCAACACCACTATACCCAGCATCAAGCTCTCCACAAATGTAATCAATAACGTTTACTACTGCTTCTTCGGTTCCTGCTCCTTTTTTAAAACCATATTGTCTTTGAAATAAAATATTATTATTGTCAAGATAATTAGATAATTGTTCGCATATAATTTTTTCAAAAATTTTATCCACAGCTGACAAGACAGAAACTGGTCTAAAACTTTCAATATTATTAGATCCAGTAACTTTTGGTATTGGAATTACCTTATGTACTTTAAGTACATCAGGATAGTTCCCTTCGTCGATCATTTTATTAAAAATCTCAGTCAACATATCAACTACAACATTCTCCCTTATTAAAAGCATTCTAGGCGTAATATTATCATAACCTGGACTTTTTTTATTGTCCAAAGTATGGCCTCGAATGTAATAATTTTCTAATGTAATTTTTGTTTAAGCTCGAGTTAAAGTAATTGTATGACAAACAGGAGGTCGGCGGTACGATCCCTGTTGCGTACGATTTTTTTATTACTAAAATAATTTTGTGGAACGCAAAATATTATAGAATATTAAACTCCATAGACATAAAATATTCAGTTGTTCCCGAGTAAATATAATATTATACAATCTTATATAATGTGATCCAGTTTCGTGAAATTTAATATAGTTAAGTATGACATCATGCATAGTAAGATACAATTTTACTTGTCACTGTAATTTTTCATAAAACACCATATTTAATTGTATCTTACACAATATAATGTATTGTCCCATGTAAAAAAGTACGTTAACGTTTTTGTTTTGAAATCCATAACAATCCTACTCAAAATTTTAATATCAACTCGAATATTTTCATTGATAATATATATTGAAATTATTTTAAATGAGTATTACAATTTAAAATATTAAACTCCAAAAAGTTCAGTTTGTCATATAAATTTTTGATCGTTAGACACATAAAATTTAAATTTACCCGTACGTTTATTTTAAATTGGGTTCTGAATAATCGGACTATAATATATAGCCCCGTGTATTTTTTTTTTTTTTTTTTATATATATATCTTTTATTCAATATAATATTTATACAATAATAATTTTAACGCCACAGCGCCATAAAGGCTTTGTAGAGGCTAAAAGGCAACTCTGTCTATATTACATATAGAAAATTTTTAGAATCTATTTTTATAATTTACATAATTTACAATAAGAGAAAAAAAAAAAATAGTAATAAAATAATATTTTATACTAGAAGTGTTTCAACATTACGAAGTAAAAGATCTTTAATGGATTTTTTAAATGTAGACAAAGCTTGTATATTACGAATATTGATTGACAATTTATTATACTCACTTGGTCCAACATAAGCAATGCGTTGTTTTGTTAAATCTAAACGACATCTTACAGTATTCAAATTTAGAGCCTGTCTAGTATTTCTTTGAGTGTGTAAAATATTTTGAGTAAACTGTGTGAAACCACGAACATCTCCTCCTCTAATTGTTTTGAAAACGTATGTTAAAACTTTTTGTTTATATAAGCCTCTTACTGGAAGAACCTTTTTAGCATATTTTTTAAATAAGTCTACCGTTGAAAATCTTAGCCGAAGATTAAAAACCAGCTTTAGAGCTTTATTTTGAGCAGATTGAAGGGACTTTAGTGAACTGTTTACTTTGCAGCCATAGATAATAGGAAGATAAGTTAAATGAGAATGTATAAGTGATTGATATATAAGCATTTTAACACCAGAATTCAGTTTATTTTTGAATTTGTACAAAATACCAATTCCAGATGAAATTTTAGCTTTTAACAAGTTTATGTGCTCATCCCATAATAAATTATGTTTTAATTGAATGCCTAAATAGTTAACCATCTCGGATTCAGCTATTGGAGTTCCATCAATATGAACTACCATCTCTTCATCATTCCTTGATCGGTATGGTTTAAATCTAATAAATTTAGTTTTATTTGGATTCAAAACAAGTCGATTACATCGTGAAAATTCACTTAAAATAGCCGCATCATATTCAATTTGAGTTTGCAAAACTTGTTGGTATTTATATCGGTAAAAAATACAAACATCGTCAGCATACATATACAATTTACCATTAAAATTTATGTTTTTTACATCGTTGATAAAAATTTTGAATAATAATGGTCCAAGGACACTTCCCTGAGAGACTCCACATTTGACTGGACGCCTAGAGCTGCTATATTCACCAATTTGAACAAATTGCATGCGGTTTATTAAATATTGGCGAAATATTTCCAGGGTTTTGTTTGTTACGCCTAATATTGCAAGCTTTTTAACCAAAATGTCATGATTTACGAGATCAAACGCTTTTGAATAGTCAAAAAATACTCCTGCAACACCACTATACCCAGCATCAAGCTCTCCACAAATGTAATCAATAACGTTTACTACTGCTTCTTCGGTTCCTGCTCCTTTTTTAAAACCATATTGTCTTTGAAATAAAATATTATTATTGTCAAGATAATTAGATAATTGTTCGCATATAATTTTTTCAAAATTTTATCCACAGCTGACAAGACAGAAACTGGTCTAAAACTTTCAATATTATTAGATCCAGTAACTTTTGGTATTGGAATTACCTTATGTACTTTAAGTACATCAGGATAGTTCCCTTCGTCGATCATTTTATTAAAAATCTCAGTCAACATATCAACTACAACATTCTCCCTTATTAAAAGCATTCTAGGCGTAATATTATCATAACCTGGACTTTTTTTATTGTCCAAAGTATTCAAAATATTTATAACTTTGGTTCTATTTACCTTCTTGAGCTCAAAAGTTGTACTTTCAGGAATTAAAGTACGGAAACAGTTGATATCATCACTTGAATTTATTGTCATATCTGTTTGCATATCATCAACAATATCAACGAAAAAATCATTTAAAGCTTCAACTTTATCTTCATCTTTTGTCAAAACACAACCATCTTGCTTTACAACAGTTTTTATTCCAGTTCTATTTCTACCTAGTGCTTTATTTAAAAATTGCCAAGTTTTCTTTGGGTCCCCACTACAATTTTCTAAATTATATGTGTAATAATCATTCATTAGTTCGTTGTTGCTTATTTTGATGATTTTGCTAATTCTTTTTAATCGTTCCGATATGGATTTATCGCAACGATTTTTCCTTCGTGCCTTTAGTAGATTGTCCTTTAATGCAATTAAGTTAAGCAAGTTGTCCGATATCCATGGTGTAAGTTTTTTTCGATCATTTACACGCTTGGTAGTAATTTTTGTACTATGTATGGCAGCTGCTGAAAGATTGTTTATTAAGCTTTGGCACAAATCAGATGAATTGTTACAAGATGAATTTCCATTTAATAAATTATTATCTAAGTAACTTTTGAATTTGTTGTAATCAATGTCATACTTCTTCTTAATCACTACATCCTGACCTATAAGTTCCAAATCCAAATTGCAACTTATCATATTATGATCACTAAGATTACTCTCAATAGAGTATATATATACTTGATTAGATAAATTCGTAAAAACGCAGTCAATAGACGTTCCACTTAAAGGCCTTGTTACAAGATTGTGGCAAGAATGCATATCAAATTCGGAAAAGAGGTTATTTAAAAGATTTTGATCCCTGTTATTACACAACATATCAATATTAATATCTCCTACGAAAAAGCATGGAACACCATTATTTAAAACAAGAAGATCTTCAATTTGTTTAAGAAATGTAAGTACGGTGCATTTTTGTGACCGATAAACTGATACAATCGTTAAAGGTTTATTCATTATTTTGACATCTGGCAACTCTATTGATATTATATCTAAAAATTCTTTACTTAAATTTTGTTTGACTTTATAATTCAAAACAGACTTCACAAACACTGAAGTCCCACCATATCCATCCTTTCTGCAACAATTAACAACTTCATAACCGAAAACTGAGTATAGATTTGTACATAGCTTGTCGAACCAAGTCTCCTGAATAGCAATTATGTCAGGAAGTTCTTTAAACTTGCTAAGTTCATATTTAAATTTATTAAATTTAGATATTGAAGAAACACTTCTAATATTTACAGATAAAATATTCAAAAATTTTTTATTGTATTTATTAATAAAATAATTATAAGAATTTAAGTTTTTAAAATACTTCGAATTCATAATTAATGTAAAAAAAAAACAATAGTAAATGCTTACATTTTATACAGAAAAAAAAATTATAAGGCTAAGGATATCTAAATATCAACTTCATCAACGTTACCATTATCATCATCACTATCATCATCAGCTGTTTCAGCATGAACCACAGAACCATTTCTTCTACCGCCGCCACCGGAAGAATTAAGTAAAATGCTATCCACATCATCCATTGATTTGATTCGAAATGGTCTTGAATTAGAATCCTTCCTTGCAAATATATTTCCTCCTCTAGCATAAACAAAACTGTATCCAACTTCTTTAAGCGATTTTGCATAATTAAACACTTCCATGGACTCCTTGCATAGAAAATCATTGATATATACTTTTTTAAAATCATCCATATCTTTCATTTTTGCTTTTTCAGCCATAAATATCTTTTTACTTTTTTTATTTGAAAATTTTACAACAATAGACTTCTTTTTTGGTTCAGTAGGTACCTTGGAAGATTTGTCTTTGGTATTCAAAAAATAAGCCTCATCAATTTCATCCTCACATATATCGGCACCAGTTTTCTGAGCAATATTTAAAACAACATCGATAGCTTTTGTTTTCTCATCTTTAATTTTTACTCCATTAATAACACAATCGTTTTGTACTCTAACATCATTTAAAAATTTAACGCTTGATTTCAGTTGTTTAACTTCATTACGTAGTGATTTATTTTCCTTTTGCAAATTATTAATTTTTTTGTTATTATTTGTAACACCTTTTAAAATCATATCATATTGGGAGGACATAAATTTAATTGACTCCCTAATATCATCCAGCTGATCAAGTTTAGATTTTATTTCAGTCAGCTCACTTACAACACTTGGGCTCTCACTTGGTTGGCAAAAATGACATGTAAACTCTAGAGAAGCATTATTAAGCAATTTTTCAATTTGCTTTTTATCTTTCTTCATACATATTGAATGCAGCGTTTTATTACAAACATCGCACTGCAACGCATCTTCATTGGTTAACACTTCAGTTTTACATTGTAAACAAACAATTTTGTTTTTATTATTTAAACTTTTACGTCTGTTTCCAGCCATAGTTTTTTCACTCCAATAAAAAGAGCACCTTTCAAACTTTACTCTAAAACCGTTTTTTAATTTAATAACAACGATAATATTAAAGAAATTAATTTTTTTTTATTAAAATAATAAACACAAAAATTTGACGTCTTGTACCGACGAGGGTTGCCACACTCTCCTTTTTGAATTTGACAAATTCATTTTTACTAGACTGAAGCGTATCAAATTATATCAAACTTAATGTAATATAATCCATTTATATACAATACGATAAAACTTTTGGATAATATTTTGTTTCAACTAGATATAACGCCATATGAAATTTGATACATTTTTTGTTGGGTCATATTAATTTTTTTTAATCAGTTTTTTGCAATAGCTTTAAAATTTACTAATAGTGATAGCAAGGAATTTATATACTAAGAAGTATAAACGTCCACGATGATAAAACCAAGGAGTTTAAATATAAGGAGTCACAGAATTCATCGAACAATCTGAACATCCTGCAGAAGAGCAAACAAAACATTCCCCGACGCGTCGAGGTATCCTCGCTCGTAGCCAAGCTTTCACTATGTAATAAAAACATATTAAAGTTCTTAAAATTGGAAGTATGTGAACTATGTGAATTATATAAAGAATGTAATCTAAATAATGTAAACAATGTAAAGTATGCAATATAAATAATGTAAACTATATAAAGTGTGTAAGGTAAATAGTGTAAACAATATAAAAAATGTAAAGTGTATAATGTTATTAGTGTAAATATTGAAAATAATGTATGAAATAAAAACTTTATTTCACTATGAGTTTTTTTATTGCACTGTTTTCAGCGAGTAAAGATATCCTGTCTGACAGAATGTTGGGTTTGATGTCCTGTAGTATCTTGTTTGATGAATTGTGTGACTTCTTATATTTATACTCCATGGTATATATTCGCGTTCGCGAACTCGAAATAAAAAACGAAAATTAAAGAAAACATACTCAATTATCGAAGGTACACGTCCATTTCTTATTTTTTTTTTCATATTTTTGCTCTTCATACTATACTGGATAATCTTTAATTTTACTGTACCGTCTTTTTTCTGCCTCCGCTTGTCTGTCAATACCTGTTTCTTTGTTTTTGTTTTATATTTAGCTGTTTAGATTTGGTCTAACAGAAAAAAAAATATATTTTTGCCAGGGGAATGATGCCAGGGGAATTACTAATGGAAAATTGACATTAATTGGAAGTTCAAAATAAAATTATAAAATGCACACATAATTATAAAAGTTTGTAGATTTTTTTTTTTAAACTAGACAAGGGAATGACTAATGTAAGTATAAGAGCTCATTATGAAAGAGAAAATGCATATAACTTCATTGTATTAATATTGTAAACGAAAAATCTGAAACGTTTTTAGGCAGTATTATTTGAATTACTTGAAAATCAACAAAGGTTTGAAAATTTGAATTTTAACGAATACAATATTTTAGATGGGGAATGATGTGTACCTTCAGGGACAAAAAAATAATCATTCATAGAAATATCAAGGGGAAACTCACGCGCTATCCATCCATATCTGCTATTTCCTTTTATGGGTTATAAGAATTGTCAAATTACAAAATGACAAAATACTGGGAAATAGTATGTATGTATGGACAGGGGTAGGCAGCGATTGAATCAAGCTTAATTTATAAAAAAATTATAAACATTAGTAGAAAAACTTTTAGTATTATTTTTTTACTTTGCACTAATTTAATGAAATAATTGTATACTATTTGTTATTTGTTAGAAATTTATAAAAATGTAAGTGCAAGTAGTGTTAGCGGCAGAAAGGGGAATGACTTTTGAACACTTAATATGAAATTTTTTGAAGAATAAAACAATTTTTTAAAAAAATAAAAAAATAATATTTTTGTATTGCTCGAATATTCAAAACAACAACTATCATTTTTATTTTTGAAACTTTTTTAATTATGTAGTTTTCATTATTGTTTTTATTTCAAAACAAATTACAAAAAAATTGTTTAAATTTCTTTCAAATTAAAACCAAAAACATATAAAACAATTTTTAAAAACTTTTAAATATTTGTGAAAAAACGTCATCATTTAATAAATAAATAGCAAATTTAATTAAACTGCTCTTCAAAATAGTTCAGGGAAGACACATCCATAGATTATATAGATCTCAAATTCTTTTTCATTGGCTGTCAGTAACTCATAAGGATGTGTTGGACAAAATGATACACCTTTACAAAAAATATTTGAATCTGTATGAAAAAATGTGTTTGTTGATAAAATAGGAAAAATAATTCAATATCTATGTAATCAATGGACACATCCTCAATGGACTAATAAAATTGATGAGTTCGAGCCATATATTATCTTCCAAGTTAACGGTCTTCGTTTATCATACAACTATCTAAGTGCACTACCATTACACTGATATAATTTTCCTTCATAGTATTAATGAAACGATTTCATTAAAATCGATTCATTGGTTTAATGAAAAATTTCATTAACTGAATGAAAATTCATTAATATTTGTATTTTTTTCATTAACATTTTTTATGATTTTTTCATAATTTCATAAAAAAAATTCATTAAATCAATGAAAAGTTTTCAAATTTTTTTCAATAAAAATGTTTACTTATAATTAGCAAAAAAAATATTTTTTTTGTACTATCATTTTTAAATAAAAAAAACTGAAAAATTTCTTTTAAACAGAATTAACCAAAACTTTGATATAAATATTTTTTTAATTTTCCTAGATCTAACAGCTTTTGACGAATTTGAATAGTTGGTCACTAAATTCCAGGGAACAGATTTTCGAAGAAAAATTGTATAGTTTTGTTCAAAACAAGACCTAAATTGTTATCGTTGTGACGATGTAACACAAAAACGTTATGCTAAACGATAATAAATTTTTGTTTTTTTTAGAACATTGTTAACAATATTTAACATTTTTATCTAATATGGTCGTAATTTAACTACAAAAAGTTGACTATAATCTTCGATCGTTCTACAGAATTCCAAGCCAAATCGATAAAAAAATTACACATTTTGTACCGACATATAAGAAAATATGTCATCTTTTAACACAAATTATAAAATATGTAAAGAAAGATTGAATGTAAAGAAAAACAGAAATAAATTAAAATTTTTTTAGTTTAGCTTTTAATATTTTAGTGCCTGTTAGTTATATTTTTTCAATCATTAAAGTTCTTAATATACATAATTTAAAAAAAGTACAATAATTAAAATATTTCTCTTTTATGGATAAAAAATTTTATTTTCAAAATTTGTAATTTTTGATCTGAAATCTAATCAGCTACTTTTTAAATTTTTCAAAAACTATGAACTTTAGCAAATTTGTTGAGAAACAATAGAATTTTCCCCACTGCGCTACAATGGGTGGTGGCCGCAGGAAAACATTTCTTGTTAGATTTCTTTTCATCCAATTCCAAGTAACGAAAATTTGCTTAATCAGGCTGAGTTTAATAATAATCTGCAATTGCTTTTGCAGAACAGCCTGTGATGTTTACTTTCGAACTTTTCGAACTTTTTTTATATAAATATTTTATAGATCCTATAAAGACCAGACCTTATAATAACATCAACGAATGATAATTTCTCAATAACCACCAACTTAATGCTATGCTAAAATAATCATAAATAGTGCAAACAATTAAATATCAACTAAAATATTTCTTACAAACTATGAATGTTATTCATTAAGCACACGCAACTTTCATAACGATTAGGCCACGATTAATGAAAAAAACTGTCATATACTTTATGAAATTTTCATTGGGTCAATGAAACCATTCATTAAAATTGATTTAATGAAACACTTTTCATTGACTCAATGAAACGTTTCTTTGGGGACTTTTTTATGAAAAAATTCATTGGATTAATGAAGGAATTCATTAATAATACGCACAGATTTCTATCAGTGCAGGAATATCTTTTAAATTTTTAGCCTTATTATAACGGCAAGTTATTATACATACATAATTAAAATTTAAACAAAAAAAATTTGTAAAATATGCAGAGTATTGCTTCAAATAGTAATACACTCCGTCGCATAACTTTAGCACACTTTGAAAGCTTTTTTTAACTGCTTATAAAAATTAATTAAAACACCCTGTATAAAAAAACTTTCTTACTCGCTTCTACTTCTTCTCATATATTTAGAGACTATTTTTTTTCGTTTCATAGCTATAGCACACATTTAAAAAAGTTACGTTAAAGTGAAAACAAGTGAATTAATGAATTTTTTTTTGTAGTAATTAAAAAAACAAATATAAAAGTGAAATCCCACGAGGTAAAAAGTTGTCAGATATGGAAAAAGGCAAAATTCTTGGATTTAATGAAGCAGGCCTAAGAGTTAGCGATATATCAAAGAAAATTTGCAGAAGCCGGAAAGTTATTTCCAATTTTTTCTCAAATCCGGAAGAATACGACATTAAAAGACGAGGTGGCCCAAAAAAAAAAACTTTTGAGTCACGAAATCTAGAAGTATTCCACGAAAAGCTAGCAACTCTGCACTAAGTTGCAGCAAACTTGCTGCTACAGTCAAAACAAAAATTTTTAAATCGACGGTATGGAGACTTTTAAATGATGCACCGAACATAAAACTTCCCGGCTTAATTTCGCTAAGCAAAATATGCAAACAAATTGGTCTCAGGTATTGATGGTACATAGTTTGCTCTTTCTCCATTTCTTATTATTTTTTGTTTCTTAGATTATTTGTTCTGATGAGAAAAAATGGAATCTAGATGGCCCCGATGGATCACAGACAATATTGGCGTGATTTACGGAAAGAACCACAATATTTTTCTCAGAGAAATTTTGGTGGTGGTTCGTTGATGGTATGGGGTGCGTTTTTGGTTAATGGTGTTTTGGAACTGCAGGTTGTTTCATCAAAAATGAAAAGCAGCGATTACACCAAGGTGTTCCAGTGTAGTCTACTTCCATTTTTGAACCAGAATGTTGAAAAAAATTAATTGGGCCAATGAATTGTCGACGAGCTCCGCAGTTGGCTAAACAGTCAGCCCGTTCGTTGTCCTCATGCCCCTCATGGTCTGGAACCCAGCCCAGTGTCAAGGAGTTGTTAAGTCCTAGACGATTTAGAGAGTCGATACATTCCTTAACCAGACCAGACGACACATCTTGATCCCTCAAGGCACCAAGTGCCGCTTGGCTGTCAGATAGAATGTAGATCGTGGCCCCCGTGTCCTCCTCCGCAGACACTCTTCCACACAGATACAGATAGCGAAGACCTCAGCCTGAAAAACGGAGGGATATTTGCCCATGGGCAGAGCACGCTGAAATCCGGGTCCGACGACACCCGCCCCCGTATCCATGTTCGACTGTTTCGAGCCATCCGTGAACCAGACCTGTGCACCAACCTCCGGTACCCAAGATCCATTCAACCACGTGCTCCTGTCGAAAATCACAACGACGAAGTGCCTAACAAATACTTGCACAGGCAGTATCTTGTCACTGACCCTAATAACCGGGTCATCAGCGAACATTTTCGCAATCTCAAGATGCCCCTTCAGATTCCCACTCCTCATGCTGCCAATCTCCCGCAGCCTTAGGGATCCCATGCACGCGTTCTCCTTTACAGAAATATGCAAAGGAGGAATACCCAGCATGACTCCAATGGCATCAGTCGGACATGATTTTGAGGCACCAGTGATGCCAATACATGCCAGTCGATAAATCCTCTTAAGAGTCATCTGAGCCCCGAGTTGTTCAACCTTTGTCCACCACGCCAAAGAGGCGTATGTGACCATCGGTTTCACAATGGTGTTAAAAGACCAGTAGACCATTTGAGGTCTAAGGCCCAGGTCTTGCCAAAGAGCCTCTGGCAGGCAACCATTGCCCTAGTGGCCCTTTTAGAGATCATATCAAGGTGCTCATTCCAATTCAGAGACCTATCCAATATAACCCCCAAGTACTTAACGCTATCAGAGAAGCAGATCCTCGTCCCCTGAAGCGATGGCTCAGTGAGACATAACTTACGTCTCCTAGTAAAGGGCACCAGGATGGTTTTCGAGGGATTTATAGTCAATCCCTTCTCCTGGCACCACTTTAAGGTAAAGTTCAGAGCCTGTTGCATTCGCTCAGAAATTGTCCTGTTATCCCAGCCTGTGACAGAAATAACAAGATCGTCAGCATATCCGTAGGATCTGAAACCCAGGTCATTAAGCTGCTCAAGCAGCTCATCAATGACCAGAGTCCACAGCAGAGGCGATAGCACACCACCCTGAGGACAGCCCCTAGTCGCCCCTATGGTCCTAGAAGTGTTCCCGATGCCGAATGTAATGACTCTAGAGGTCAACATCTCCAGAATTCAACTAACATTGTCAGTTGTTTTTTAATGTTCAAAAAATGACTAACAATTTTAGTAAAAATGAACCACATGGTAGTAAAAAATAAACAAACATTTATTTTTTTTCATTTTTTTAAATTACAAAAAACAACTGTAAAAAATGAATGTAAAATCATACAACAGTCATTTGATGTGAGTTGTTTTTTTAAATGAACTACAAGGTTAGTAAATATTTTAATTTGTTCTACAAATGACTCACATTTACATTAAAAATAAAGAAACTGTATTACAACCCAAACAACTACATATTTTTAAAGCTGAAGTTCCCTGAGTGTATGACTGGCTGGCAGACTGGTCTAATTTCTAAACTTTTTTACACGGGAAGTCAAATTTGATTAATTATAATTCAGGTTTGTGTTAAATTTTGATCAATTCTAGATAGATTTCCTCCCTTACAGTTGAACATTTTGTGATATCTGTGCCTTTTTATCTGCAAACATATTATACCTTTTTTATAATGAGAAATTGCCATCCAATACTAAATAAAAAACATGCAAAATAAAAATAACTAGACTTCCCGCCTGCTTATGATAAAGTTAATTAAAAAATAAAACGAAATCACAAAAACCTCTTTTAATTAATTCGAAAATAATGTTAGTGTCCACTTAAATTAAAATGCTTTTTTTTACTAATAATTATCTTTACGTCACCAACTTAAGATTGTTTATCAACATTAAGATAAGACCGTAGCAGAAAATAATGATAAGAAAAGTTTATAAAAATATATTAAAAAATAAATACTTTAAGTACAACATAAGAAAATGAAAGACAGCTAAAAAAAACTTAAATATTCAAGTTGTTTTTTATTAATTTTTTTTATTTGTATAAAAAAAAGTTAACGTTTTTTTAAAAACTTACCTAGTTAACATGATTTTCAGTTACTTGAAAAAAAGTTTTTCACTTATATTTCCATATTCTTTAAAACAAGACAAAATATATTTAATGAATCGCTTTAGTAATAGGGCTGCTGATATAAACTATGGCGTTGTGGAAGCTGATGATGATGATGTCGATGACGTTGATGTAGAGATAAGAAAAACAGGTTATATCTTTTTAAAATATTTAACTTTTCAAACAGATGTTATTTTATTTTTTTAGTTGCAACTTGTTATAATGATAACAAATTGACTACTATTTAGTTTACACGACAGGTTTTTTTTTTTTAAATATACAAATAACTAAATTTTTCTTTTTTGTGCGACTTTTTACTCATTTATTGGCGTATTCAAATCACGAACATTTTTAAGAAGATAAATATTATAAATGATTATTTTATATGAGTTGACATATATATATAGAATTGTAAGAAATTCACTTACACTTGTGCATGTCTTTGAATTATTTAAATATTACTTTAATAATTTTTTTTTAAGGTCATATTTAATTAAGATTTTTAATAGAATAATTTGAATGAATTTTTCTTTTACATAACTATTAATAAATTTGTATCGTATGTTTTATATGTTTTTATAATATATTTTTTTTTAATTTCTATTATTTGATACATATTTTTGACAAAGTTTTATTATTAAAGGTGGGTCATGTTAAATTTGTTTGAATATTTTTCTTTTTCTTATAAAAACACTTAGAATTTTCAGCGGTTTTTTTTGTTGTTTAAATAACACTAATTAAACATGACACTAAGAATTTTTTTTTTTTTGTTATTTGAAAATTTGAATTATTATTTATAAATTTTTCTTTTTCATAAACATATTTTCATGTACATTTTTGCTTTGATTGAAATGTACATAACACTTTATTTTTGAAAATTTGTTGAATGATATATTTTAAAATACTGTTGAATATTTTGTCAAATTTTTAACACTTATTTTAAAATTTATTGTAAATGACAATGTTTACATGTTACAATTTTTTCTTTGTATATCCGCTTTCCGTCATTAAAACTAAATTTTTTTAAATATTTAGATTTCTTAAAATTTTAAACTCAATTTTCTATAATTTCTAATTTTTTTTATTTTAAATTATGAAACCAACATTCAATTAAAATCATTTTTTATTTCCATTTTTTTTTTTGTTGCTTACTATGCCACCATCTTTTACACACATTTTTTTTTTTTTTTTGTTAAATCATTAAAAATTCAAATTATATAAAACTTCCATTCGACCGTTATTTTGTATGGCGCCTTTTTTTTATAAATATGCTTAACTTAAACATTAACAAACACAACATTTTTTCATCTCTCATTTAAATGTTTAAAGCAGAACCTCAATTAATGATTGCAATGCAAAAACAAAATATCCACATAAAAATAATCCAAATTTTAAAACGTTATTTAGCATAGCCGCTTTACAATTGTATTTCCTCACGCGCGCACGGTAGAAATTTAACTGGAACCGTTCACTGGCGCTTCACATTTCACGATTCGGTAGTAATACAATTTAACAGAGGTATCATCAACTGTAGAAAACACTCTAACGTCAACAACCACATCAACACACCGATAGTATGAACAAAAAACCGACAATGATTGCTACGGCCAGCACCTAATGTTGAAAAGCACTTTATAAATATTTGTTCGTATATAAACAGAAGTAATATAAAAAGAAAAACGAGTGCTCTGTATCAGAATCTTTAATATCAGCAAACATTTTGATTTGTTTAACATTTTCCAAAAAGTAATCAAAATGTCTACTCATTTAAGAAAATTTCTCTCTTCCTCTCTAACACTACACACAAAGAATTGCATATTACTAAACCACCAGGACGTATGAGTTACATAGATTTTTATCATAATTACAAACAACTCATACGCCATCAATTACACTTTCCATTCATTACAGACTATGTCACTAGGTCTTTCACTTTAATGTTGTGGCCTGCAAAAATGTAAATAGTCAAAATACTCTCTGTTTCTGGTTCAAAAAAGTTTTATTCTCTCTTTTGCTCTCTATATTCAGCGTTAGACTCTTTTAAAATGAGCCTAAAGTACTGTTATTTCAATAATGTTATTTAACATATATATTTTTATGGCATGCTATATTTTTTTTAGTAATACTAAGTATTTCATAGGAACTTTTTAGAATTGCTACAATACTTAACAGTGTTTACTTGTCAAACAGTTTATGTAAAATTTTGTTAAAAACAGCATAATATTTCTAGGCATACAAAGAGAAATCAATACAAACGGGTAAATTTACTATTACAATTTTTGTGAATAGTACTTAAAGTACTTATTTTTTAACAGCTTCTGCATATTGTAATTAAGCTGTGTTTTAATACGATGACGTCCTAGAAAACAGTAGCTAATTAGCAGTTTTTCAAATAAAAATATGACAGATATGTTTTTCAATCACTTTCCATTTTGGAATAGCTTGCCGGATCGAGGTCAAATTACCCCCAAAAACAAAACTGAAAAAAAACATTGAACAACTTCAATGGCCCGATTAAAAAAACACTTTATCTAACTTTATCTAATTTAATATAACCCCACAATTAAAGGAATTTTCCCTATTGTTGCCTGTTCCCATTCGCTTTTTTTTCGTGTTGTTGCATTAATATGTCAAAACTTTCAACTGTCATCGAGTTTAATTTCCACTATCACTATTTTTAAAAAGATTCGTTTTGTTCACGTTGCTCTTGGTTTTATTGTGCATTAGCGTAATTTTTACTTAACGTAATAAGTGTTTCATAATCACTCAACCCTACCCGGCTAAAAATAGTTATATCGAGTCATATATAATTTGATTAAGCCATACCTGACTTTGAATGAAGTCACATTACGGCTAATATCATTTCATGCCAATACATCTGATCATTTTTATGGAGAGATTTTTTTATATGGTACTTAATATTATTGTATGTCTCCAAATCTTACTTACCCTTATAACTACATAAGCCATACAGCAATAATCCAAATATATGAAGTGATGTATGTGATAATATATGGTCCCATGCTAAGTCTTATTAAACTGTATGTGTAGCCATATTGAAAATATTTTCCTTATAATTTTATATAGCATATCAAACAAAGTTATAGGCAAGTTTAGAGTTTCTGACCTTTACATACATATAACCATACTAATTTTGTAACGAAATTATTTGCAATTGATTTATTTTATATAATTTCAAATAAAAAAATGTGTTCTGTTTATAAGATAATACCACTTAATTAAATATTTTTGAAACACTAAATTTGTTCTTGATAATTTGTAATCTTTTTGTAGTTTCATTACAAAAAATAATTAAAATTGTTGATTTCTAGAAATTTAAATTTTAAACTTAAATATTTTAAGCATACCTACAAGTTACAAAAAGCATACCTAATATCGGCTAAAATTTTATAAAAACAAATAAATTTTGTATCTAATTAGATATAATTTAATGTTCCGTTATCAGACAAAATTGTATCAAATTATATCTAATTTGATATATTTGTAGATATCCCAATAACTTATCAAATGAGATATAGTTTTATTAGACTCAATATTAAAATTTTTACCCGGGTACTTCAATATTTTACAGGTCAACCAAGAAAATGCTGAAAACAAAAACATAAAAGATTCGAATTATCTATAAAACCTCTATTTTTATCGTCGAAGTGTAAAATTGTGTGTACCCGATGAAAAAAGTTGTTATATACCCATATACAACTTGTTATCATTATATATGCTTTTATGTGCGGCAATATATCACGATATATGATCATATCTTATACTAAGTTTATGAAAATTTTTTAAAATGGCGTATTATATCTGATCATATGAAATAAATATAGATCTATATATGACCATATATTCTACCATATATATGTTAGTGTATGTGGTACAATTAATAAAAATATGTTAGTGTATGTGGTACAATTAATAAAAATTATTCAATCACTGTTATACATATATAATTACATATGGCAAAATATATTATTATATTTTATAAACGACTGACGACATTAAGTCATAGTCGTATGCTCAAATTTTAATTATGTTCTTGAACAATTTTGTAATTTAAAATGAATTTGGAAATAAAGAACAATTAACTAGCTATTGTATATAAGTATATATAGTAAAATTTTATGAAAAAAATTATATCACTTTAAAATATTTTTTTAGCACCGTTTATAATTCTTTGACGTTATTCAAAAGTATTCTACCATATATGCTCACTGTTAGTGTATTTGGTACATTTAATAATAATATATATATATAAATATATAATATATTTAGTAAAATTTAATAAAAAAAATTTTATCACTTTTATAAAAAAAATTTTAGCACCGTTTATAATTAGAATATAAACGAGTTCCAAAATTTACTGCAAGGGACATGAAAAGCTACGGTTTTTTGTTTTGTGATAATTATTAATATTTTTGTTAAAATACTTAAAAACAACGTTAAAATTATTAGGTTTTAAACTAACTGAACTACGGTTTTTTGTTTGGTGATGATTATTAATATTTTTATTAAAGTACTTAAAAACAACGTTATAATTACTATGTTTTAAACCAACGAACATATAGACTTAAAACGAACCAGGTACTCAACATCTGTTAAATTTTTAATTTTTTTTGTTTTTATGATGAACAGTTTTTTAGATGCTTTTTAATGAATATTTTTTAGTATAAATAAACAAGTATACAAAAGTATAAGTATACAAAACTTATGTAAGAAGAAATTTCTAACTAATGTAATGTATTGTATATTTTTAGGTATTTTTTTTACCGTAGTGTTTAATATTATAAACTATTTCAAATATTTCTTAAAACACCGTTTAAGAAGATTTATTTATCAATTCTATTCAATTATCAATAATGTATTTTTTTTTTTAAATTTTGGAAAAATAATTTAGGGGTCGTTACCAGACTTGGAAAATTTTCCCGCTTTTCAAAAAAACTTACAAAAACAATCAATATTATTATTCTGCTCAACATTTCTAATCAACTGCTAAGAAAAAAAATGTATAGTTTTTGTAAGATTGTTAACCCTTACCCACACTATACCAAAAAATTCCTAAACTGTTTTATACTTTTCAAATCTCCAATTATGAATAAAAAAATTTTAAAATCATAAAATTTAATTAGTTTTGTTTGAGTTTGAGTTTGAATTTTAACGTCTTTTTCAGACAATTGCAATTAATACTATAATTAATATGCAATTTTATTTAATTTTAATTGTGAAAGGCGTGGTAGAGAAGAAAGAGTGTATTTTCTAATAATCATAACTATATTGCAAATTTTCTATTTTCTGAATCAGACTGCGCAGTTTCTGGTAGTGAACCTTCGTCAGTGACCCTGTTTTTTTTTTTTTTTTTTTTTTTTTTTGAATAAATGTAATATTTGTTATGTTTTTATTTGTTTGATTGCGTCTATATGAAATTTTCTGTGCAATCACTGACCGTGGTATAGATAAACTGATTTCTAATGCCACATGCACTCGCACTACACGTTAGACAGATATATCGTCAGGTCGAGTTTTGTTGTGATTAAAACTAGTTTTATTCAATACACGGTGTTTTTGTTCTTGCATACATAATCTCAGAAGTACAACTCCAACAACACAACAGTTCTATTTTTAGAAACTTACCTCACTCTAATGTCCACTGTTTTCCCATATGTTGTAAGTGAAAAGTTTTATACACTTTTCGTTAAACATATCTTAGGAATTAAAATAAAAATAATACTAAATGTGTCGCTTAATCTAGTTAGATAGTGGACCAATTCAATGTTGGCGAATTTGGAGGAAAGTCAATCTTTTTAATAAATTTATTTAAAAAAATAAAATAATATATTGATGAAGGTAACAAATTTAACATAGTAAATTGTTTCATTTGATTACAAATACCCAGTTCCGAAAGAATAAAAAATTGGTGCTTCGTTAACCCCTGCTTACAGGAGGTCAAAAATATCCCACAAAATAAAGTTACAAAAGAAATTTGTTTAAATTAGACAAAAAAAAAATATTTTTATTCTTAATTAAGTTTAATTTTCAAAGAGACAAATCATTACACCGGTCGACACAATTTTTGGTCTGACTAGCAAATGCCAAATTTTGGTTTCTTTTATGTTACTAATGAAGGGAAAAATATTTCTTTTATCAAAGTTTGCTTTTGATCTAAAAGCTTTTAATCTAACTGCTGATCGTAAAATCTCCAAAGCTTACATACAGACATAAAACAGCAAAAGCAAACTCTGAAAGTTATGAATGGATATTTTGTTGTTTTTCGATGTCAAGAATCAGAATTTCTGTATTAAAACAGAAACCCAAGGAAAAAAAATTTTGCCGACTGGTGATAGCAGGAAAAACAATGTTAACCTTTGCTGACCACAACCCAAAAAAGTCCCGGTAAATCGAATTTTGTACATGTGGTGCAACTTTTGGTAAGGATTAGGATACAATCAGAGAAAAATTGAAAAAGATTATAAAAATACAAACTTTTTGAGTCATGTACACCAATTTTTTTGTTTTTTGCATAAAAATTTAAACACCAGAATATTCTCGAAAATTTGAGAATCATAGAGTACGAAAAATTTATTACTAGTGCCAGAAATCCGCGATTTCATTTTTATGATTTGTACCCTACACTGCAATGTAATGATATTCCTCCTTACTTTCTCGATGGAAACTCGCCCTATCTTGTTAGCCTAATTATGAAGGCCAGGGGTGGGTTGCTAAGTTTAAACACTCGTGCTTTTTATGGTAATGGAGAAACTACTTGCACGCTTTGTAACTGTAATGAAGAGGAAAACACTCATCATTTTATTGGTAGATGCCCAATATTTTCTAGCTACCGTTTAACTTTTTTTGGAAAAAGATTTTTGTCAATTGATGAAGTTTATGAGGTACTAAATGGTAAAGATTACATGTGTTTATACAAATATTTGGTAATATGTTTAAAATATAGAAAACTTATCATATCTGAATTCATCTAAAGAAAAAAAAAAAAAAAAAAATTAAAAAAGTTTATTTAAATCCTTTAATATTTTATATACTACCTAAATTCAGTTTGTGTTATTTTAATACTTTTTCATCTATATAGTAAAATAATCAATATAATTATATAATTTTATTTATAGATATATGCCAATCAGACACACAACATTAAATGTTATGTCTTCAAATGATTTAATCATAGCTACTTCTTTGTGATATTTTTATGAATTGTAATTACATATTTTTTTAATAAATCATTATTCATTCATTCATTCAACAAGAGTGTATCTAAAATTAAGCTTTTTCGTTAGTTAATTTAAAATTAAAATAATATGGGTAAACGATCGCTCAATAATTTATTGGTTTGGAACTGAGTAATTGTAATCAAATGAAAGAATTTACAATGTAAAATTAGTGCACACGCTAAATGGATTAAGCGTTGCATTCTTATTTTAATTCCTGCATTTAGAATACCACTGCAAATGAACACTGAAATACTTATACTTCGTGATATTAAAGAAACAAGTTCATATAACTTTTTTCATTGGTTCAATGAAAAATCTCATTATATCCAAGAAATTTTTCAAGAAGTTCATGCAGAGTTTTATTAATTTTGTTAAATAATCCTTAATACTAATCAATTTGATGAAACTGTTTCATAAATTTAATAATTCTTCATTGTCGGAATGGCTCATTAAATCTATGAACATTTTCACGAGTTCTACAAACATTTCATAAACATTGACTTTAATGAAAGTTCCAATGGAGGAGTTCCAGTGACAATTTTCATTAAAGCTCTGGAGAAATTCAGTACATAAGTTAATATAATTCTCTCAGTGTAGTTAAAATCAAATGAAATTTCATTTGAAAAAAGAACGACTTACATTTCAGTCAATTCAACTAACATTGTCATTTGTCTTTTACTGTTTAAGAAATGAAACACAACTGTAGTAAAAATGAACCAAAAATGAACTTTTTTTATTTGTTTATATTTTTTTAAACAAAAAAAATAAAATAAAATTATATAAAATTAATGTAAAATCATAATACAGTAATATGATGTGGTTTGTTTTTTTAAATGAACTACGTATGTAGTCAAAAATTAAATTTCTTCCACAAATAACTCTTTTTTTACATAAAAATAAAGATACCGCATTACACTCAAAAAAAAATTAGTATAAGAGTTAGTAAAACGTCTTGTAAATGAAGTTACTATTTTCAGCAAATTCTTTGCTAAAATTATGTTTTCTGCTAAAATTTTAGTTATACTTATTGCGCAATTGACTGTGTTAAACTAAAGTGTTACTAATAGGTTACTAATGTTTTACTTATTTATTTTACAATCCAAAAAATAAATTAGTATAAAAGTTAGTAAAACGTCTTGTAAATCAAGTTACTATTTTTAGCACATTCTTTGCTAAAATTATGTTTTCTGCTATAATTTTAGTTATACTTATTCAGCAATTAACTGTGTTGAACTAAAGTGTAACAACTATTTTACTAATGTTTTACTTATTTATTTTGCTTAAAAAAATTGTTCTCAAATTGAAGCACATTAATAATGTGGACGCCAACCAGATTGAAAAATGTGAGCAGAATTAAGTGGATGATGAGGAAAATGATACGAAAAAGTACAACCCTTGTAAGAGATATAAATAATCAACCATACAAAATTTGTGCATCTGTTGTTCATACATAAAACAAAATTGTGGATTAAAACAACTTAAATTTCGTGTTGTCCACGACTTGTGAAATTAATTGTATATTAATTATATTAAAGACAAAATTAAGTATTTAAATTTAATAAAGATTAAATGTACATTTTTAAACTAAATGTTTATAATGATTGTTATTGTAGTGTGGTCAAATTAAAAATTTTAAATTGCACACGAATATATGTCCACGTAGACAGACTAAAGCAAACGAGTTTGCTAACAACAGAAACTTTTTTGCAAGCACCCTCCTTACTAAAATTTAGCTGACTAAGCAAAATTTTTTGCTGACTTTACTAACTTTTTTTTTTGAGTGTACAACTCAACAACTACAAATATTTACAGCAGAAGTTCGCTGAGTGTACGATATATTTAATGAAAACCTTACAAAATTAATTACATATTCGCTATTTATGTTTTTTTTTTATTCATAATATTAGATATGAAAAGTATTAAACATTTAAGAAATTTTTTAGTATAGGGGGGGTAAGGGCTAACCATTTTATAAAAACTAAATATTTGTTTCCTTATCAGTTGATTTAAAGGTCATATGCATAGAAATTTTGCTGATTTTTATAAAAGTCTTATAAATGAAATTTGCATATGAAACAATAACAAAATTTACTTATAAGACTGTTATAAGAATCAACAAAATGATTACACCGGTCGACACGATTTTTGGTCTGACTTCTTAATATCAAACTTTGTTTCATCTTATGCTCCTAACAGACCCCCGATTTTAAGTATTTTAAAACGAACACTTTTGCTTTTTTACTCAAATATACAAACATTTTTGTTCAAATAAACGTTTTTGTTTTAAAAAGTTATTTATATTTTAGAAAAGTTGAAAAAATAAATAACAAAGTTGAAAATAAAAAGTTGAAAAAAGTACAAAATAAAGTTCTTTTCTTTTTTCACTTTTGTATTAAGCTCAAAAAATGTATAGTACAGGTATCCCTCGATTTGCGCGGGACTTTATTTGCGCGTTTTCGATATAACGCGATTTAATAATAGTGACCATTTTTCTGTATTACGCGTTTTTTTACGCGTTTTTAGTATAACGCGATTTAAAAATAGTGGCAACCCTCAAATTGCGCGCATTACACCATTTTTTTAAACATTATCAGCTGTTTGCAAAAAAGAACAGGTACAATTTTATTTGCAGTGGAACCGAGATGGTTTAATAGAAAAAATGGAGAAATTATTAATTATTTGGATTGAACATGCAATTGATAAACACATTCCTCTTTCTACTAATGTTATCAAACAAAAGGCTCTAAAAATATATGATGGTTTGGAACAACGAGCTGACACACCTTGTAAAAGTAAATTTTTAGCAAGTAATGGGTGGTTCGAAAAATTCAAAAAAGGAGCTGGTTTACTTATACAGAAGATTACATAAATATTTCCCTACAATTTATTTTAGATTTAATGGAAAAAATGCCAGACAAAAGTCTCTCAAATTTATGAAAAGAACTTTCAATTTTGACGTGCGTTGATGTAACATCTCAATCTATAAAAAACCTTACGAGTTCTACACTAAATGCTTGTTGAAAAAAACTATGGCCGGAAGTTGTTCCTAATGATAATGTTGTTACTCCGTTAACAGCGGAAGTTGCTCAAATACTACAAGTAATTGAAACATCTTGGATATATTGGAGATGATAAATGATGTTCCAGAATTGACAGAACAAGATCTCATTGAATTAGCCACGGACCCCGATTAATCAACTGAAGCAAAAGCGAATAACAGACTTCTTTAAAGTGGACGAAGACGTTAATTGTGATCAAAATTCTGAAGACGTTAACTATGACAAAGACTCTGAAAAAGTAGTCTTTGACGAAGATACTGAAGATTTTAACTATGACGAAATCTGTGAAGATTAGCAATTATGTATAATATTTTATATTTTTTATGAATTTTTTGTTTTGTTATTTTTTGTTAATTTATAAATTTTGAATTTTTTTTCAAAGCTTGTTTAAATATACTATTTTTACAAATAATATTTTGTTATAACTATTGAAAAGTACAAATAAAATAAAATATATTTAATTTCAATTATATTAATGATCTTTTTTTAACACGGATTTTCGGTCCCAAATTTGAATTTTGTATGAAGTTAGTGTTTCAATTTTCTCGGTTTATTATATCGCTGGTCCCAAAATCACAATTTTGTATTGATATAGAACCATTATTTATGCGGTTTTGAATTATGCGGTTTTGAATTATTTTCTAAAAATAAAGTCGGAAATGTTTAATGTTTATCCCGATGAAAATAAATTTAAATAACAAATATGCAGGTGCTTGTGCAAATTTAAATGTAACTGACACTAATAGAAACCATATGATTTTCTATTGTTGATTTACTTGAATAAACGTCACTACATTGCTAGGTCTGTCAAAAAAACAGAGTAGTATTTGGAAGATGACAAAGCCAATTGTGACAATATTTTGTTGTTGTTTTTGTTTTTTCTTTGATATTTTAAATTTTGAATCTCGCTCCTAGACGAGGACAAGAAATTCTCATTGAGTTTGTGATTTAACATAACAAATATCTCTAGAAATTCTAATAACAAAGTCCCCTGAAGATTTCCTTAGGCAGGAATGAAATCCGGATAGGGACACGCCTACATCAGATTGATTCACAATTTGTTAAATAAGTTTTGGGACTTTAGCACATTTAATTACTATAAATGAAATTAATGTTTATCCCGATGAAAATAAATTTAAATAACAAATATGCAGGTGCTTGTGCAAATTTAAATGTAACTGACACTAATAGAAACCATATGATTTTCTATTGTTGATTTACTTGAATAAACGTCACTACATTGCTAGGTCTGTCAAAAAAACAGAGTAGTATTTGGAAGATGACAAAGCCAATTGTGACAATATTTTGTTGTTGTTTTTGTTTTTTCTTTGATATTTTAAATTTTGAATCTCGCTCCTAGACGAGGACAAGAAATTCTCATTGAGTTTGTGATTTAACATAACAAATATCTCTAGAAATTCTAATAACAAAGTCCCCTGAAGATTTCCTTAGGCAGGAATGAAATCCGGATAGGGACACGCCTACATCAGATTGATTCACAATTTGTTAAATAAGTTTTGGGACTTTAGCACATTTAATTACTATAAATGAAATTAATGTTTATCCCGATGAAAATAAATTTAAATAACAAATATGCAGGTGCTTGTGCAAATTTAAATGTAACTGACACTAATAGAAACCATATGATTTTCTATTGTTGATTTACTTGAATAAACGTCACTACATTGCTAGGTCTGTCAAAAAAACAGAGTAGTATTTGGAAGATGACAAAGCCAATTGTGACAATATTTTGTTGTTGTTTTTGTTTTTTCTTTGATATTTTAAATTTTGAATCTCGCTCCTAGACGAGGACAAGAAATTCTCATTGAGTTTGTGATTTAACATAACAAATATCTCTAGAAATTCTAATAACAAAGTCCCCTGAAGATTTCCTTAGGCAGGAATGAAATCCGGATAGGGACACGCCTACATCAGATTGATTCACAATTTGTTAAATAAGTTTTGGGACTTTAGCACATTTAATTACTATAAATGAAATTAATGTTTATCCCGATGAAAATAAATTTAAATAACAAATATGCAGGTGCTTGTGCAAATTTAAATGTAACTGACACTAATAGAAACCATATGATTTTCTATTGTTGATTTACTTGAATAAACGTCACTACATTGCTAGGTCTGTCAAAAAAACAGAGTAGTATTTGGAAGATGACAAAGCCAATTGTGACAATATTTTGTTGTTGTTTTTGTTTTTTCTTTGATATTTTAAATTTGAATCTCGCTCCTAGACGAGGACAAGAAATTCTCATTGAGTTTGTGATTTAACATAACAAATATCTCTAGAAATTCTAATAACAAAGTCCCCTGAAGATTTCCTTAGGCAGGAATGAAATCCGGATAGGGACACGCCTACATCAGATTGATTCACAATTTGTTAAATAAGTTTTGGGACTTTAGCACATTTAATTACTATAAATGAAATTAATGTTTATCCCGATGAAAATAAATTTAAATAACAAATATGCAGGTGCTTGTGCAAATTTAAATGTAACTGACACTAATAGAAACCATATGATTTTCTATTGTTGATTTACTTGAATAAACGTCACTACATTGCTAGGTCTGTCAAAAAAACAGAGTAGTATTTGGAAGATGACAAAGCCAATTGTGACAATATTTTGTTGTTGTTTTTGTTTTTTCTTTGATATTTTAAATTTTGAATCTCGCTCCTAGACGAGGACAAGAAATTCTCATTGAGTTTGTGATTTAACATAACAAATATCTCTAGAAATTCTAATAACAAAGTCCCCTGAAGATTTCCTTAGGCAGGAATGAAATCCGGATAGGGACACGCCTACATCAGATTGATTCACAATTTGTTAAATAAGTTTTGGGACTTTAGCACATTTAATTACTATAAATGAAATTAATGTTTATCCCGATGAAAATAAATTTAAATAACAAATATGCAGGTGCTTGTGCAAATTTAAATGTAACTGACACTAATAGAAACCATATGATTTTCTATTGTTGATTTACTTGAATAAACGTCACTACATTGCTAGGTCTGTCAAAAAAACAGAGTAGTATTTGGAAGATGACAAAGCCAATTGTGACAATATTTTGTTGTTGTTTTTGTTTTTTCTTTGATATTTTAAATTTTGAATCTCGCTCCTAGACGAGGACAAGAAATTCTCATTGAGTTTGTGATTTAACATAACAAATATCTCTAGAAATTCTAATAACAAAGTCCCCTGAAGATTTCCTTAGGCAGGAATGAAATCCGGATAGGGACACGCCTACATCAGATTGATTCACAATTTGTTAAATAAGTTTTGGGACTTTAGCACATTTAATTACTATAAATGAAATTAATGTTTATCCCGATGAAAATAAATTTAAATAACAAATATGCAGGTGCTTGTGCAAATTTAAATGTAACTGACACTAATAGAAACCATATGATTTTCTATTGTTGATTTACTTGAATAAACGTCACTACATTGCTAGGTCTGTCAAAAAAACAGAGTAGTATTTGGAAGATGACAAAGCCAATTGTGACAATATTTTGTTGTTGTTTTTGTTTTTTCTTTGATATTTTAAATTTTGAATCTCGCTCCTAGACGAGGACAAGAAATTCTCATTGAGTTTGTGATTTAACATAACAAATATCTCTAGAAATTCTAATAACAAAGTCCCCTGAAGATTTCCTTAGGCAGGAATGAAATCCGGATAGGGACACGCCTACATCAGATTGATTCACAATTTGTTAAATAAGTTTTGGGACTTTAGCACATTTAATTACTATAAATGAAATTAATGTTTATCCCGATGAAAATAAATTTAAATAACAAATATGCAGGTGCTTGTGCAAATTTAAATGTAACTGACACTAATAGAAACCATATGATTTTCTATTGTTGATTTACTTGAATAAACGTCACTACATTGCTAGGTCTGTCAAAAAAACAGAGTAGTATTTGGAAGATGACAAAGCCAATTGTGACAATATTTTGTTGTTGTTTTTGTTTTTTCTTTGATATTTTAAATTTTGAATCTCGCTCCTAGACGAGGACAAGAAATTCTCATTGAGTTTGTGATTTAACATAACAAATATCTCTAGAAATTCTAATAACAAAGTCCCCTGAAGATTTCCTTAGGCAGGAATGAAATCCGGATAGGGACACGCCTACATCAGATTGATTCACAATTTGTTAAATAAGTTTTGGGACTTTAGCACATTTAATTACTATAAATTTCGTGAATGTTAATGAAAAAACATGCACAAAAACATTAATACATATAGCTGTAAATCCACCCAAGACGTACATTGCGGCGAACCCATAGGATTTGGGTCATCAACAACACCACTAATTGTAAATTGTGGTACAAGATAAAGATAACACATAAAAGGGATCAGTCTCTAGATTGTAAGTATTTAAAAACTTCATTTTAAAAATGCGAAATAGAGGCGTAATGCGAAAAAGTGCATTATGGTATAACAAATTTGCTACAAAACTTATCAGCGGTGTATATCCCGTAAATAAATAAATAAATAAATACATAAAACTTTTTATTATTTGCAATGTTTTAATTGCAAGTTTTCTGCAAGGATCCGCCCAGCAAAAATGTTGCTGACTTTACTGCCTTTTTTGGGTGTTTTAATAAAAATATGTTTATTCCTAACACACACAATGCAAAATAAATTTGATCATAAGAAAAAGGCGTAAAAGTAAAATAATAAAATTAAAATATACTACATTTATACTACAACCAAAAAAATATTAATATTTGACATTGACTTGTCAAATTCCAAACTAGACATTTTAAAAAACTACTAGTTTTGCTTATAAATAGTATAAATATAGTATTAAACTGTAATTTTTTTTTCTAGTTTGTTTTTGAATCGTAATTACAGTAAGATCATGCAAATCAATATTTTTTCCCCTTAATCTGAGAACAGGGTAAACAAACCATTTGCTTTAAAATTGAGTTGATTTGTAAATGCATATTTTTGAACATTTTACGATAAATGGATAAATTTGCTTTTTTATTAGCTTTACATGAATTTTTATTGGATATTTTTACTTGTTTGGCTTTGAATACATATTTTTAAGCAAAACTGCACTTTATGGAATTAAAAAAAAAAAATCGTTATACAAAACTTCAATGCATTTGGTGCGTGATTTTTATTCACGATCGCCAAAGTGAAATCGCAGTTCATAGTTTTTTCCTAGCCCTACACGATTTTGGAACCCTAAAACCCTAGTGTACACACAGAAAAATAAAGTGCCAACCGAATAAAAAAGTGTATTTTGGTGCCTCTAACCAATAAATTTGGTTAGTACAACCATACTTAAATGTGATTTCTAAATAGTTTAGGTGTTGCAACTAAAATTCAGTTGTATTAACCAAATTTCGTTGTGAAACCCAATATTCAGTTATACCAACCGATTTCAGTTATAGTAACCGAATTTCAGTTGGCAAAGTGCTAAATTGTCTTTTCTGTGTGTATTTTATAATATATTCTCTGCATAATTTTTGTCACGATTAACGAGAAATTTTAAATATTTTAATTGAAGAATGTGCATTTAAAAAATGTTTATTTTAATCCCAGTTTGCTTAAAAATTTAAGAAAACAACTAAAAAGGCTTGAGCAGCCGTAGTTGCCATGTGGTAACACAAAACATGCCTGTGCTTAATGAAATGAAAATACCGACATAAATGAACAGGAGATTTATAAAGTAGACTTAAAATTGACCACTAAAATATTCTTTAGGACAGTAGATCAGTGATTATAAAAGTTACATAACCTCAACTTATTAAACTTTTGAAAATGCAATCAGAGGGATTTTTAAAAGTAAACGTATTGAAAATGGATATATTTACTAAAAATATCGAAACAAGTTAATATTCGTTTAGAAGCACAACTTTAATATTTACAAATTACTGACTTGTTTTTTGGAAATATATTTGCTGTTTTACTTTTTTTAACGACTGTTTTGGTTGTTACCATAGCTTACCTATGGACGGGCTAGGGACTGGTTTAGGATACATAAGTGGGCGTTGTGGTGTAATGGTTATCGCGTTGGACTGTTATACGGATGGTCCCGGGTTCGATTCCCAGTGACGACATCATCAATTTAGAAAAATATTATGTATGAGTTTTCTATCACTTATATTTATCGCTACACCCACCTTCGGTGTTCCCATAGCACTTAACTTAAAATAATGAATCAGGGCTATGATAAAAAAACTTCAATAAATTCGCCAACTCCACATCAGGTGGCGAGCAACAACTGTTCTAAGACTTATCATCTTGCCCAATTACAGTGTTGCCATGTTTGAAGCCCTTCATCTTTCACCACCTTTCATCTCTCCACTATCCCCTTTTCAAAGAAAGCAACACATTAATTAATAGGAAGAGTTTCCTGAGTGTTGATTCTCTTTAAAAAAAAAAAAAATATATAATATGATTAAGTCATATCTGGCTTCGAATGAAGTCACATTACGGCTAATATGATTATATACAAATACATCTGATCATTTTTATAGAGAGATTTTTTTTTATATGGTATTTGATATTATTATATGTCTCCAAATCTTACTCCATATATTACTACATAAGCCATATAATAATAATCCAAATATATGTAGTGATCGATATGATTATATATGGTCCAATGGAAGGTCTTAATTAACAATATTTGACGCCATCTGAATATATTTTCCTTATAATTTTATATAGCATTATATATAATCCAATACATATGTTATTAAAGTTCAATATCAAATAAAGTTATACGCAAGTTAAGATTTTCTTACATATGGCTTTACATACATATAACCATACTAATTTTATAACCAAATTATTTGCAAGTGCTTTATTTTATATAATTTCAAATAAAAAATGTGTACATTTTATAAGACAATACCACTTAATTGCAAATTTTAGAAACTCTGCATTTGTTCATGATAATTTTTAAATCTTTTCGTTGTTTCATTAAAAAAAAATTAAAATTGTTGATTTCTAGAAATTTGAATTTTAAACTTAAATACTTTTAAGCATACCTACAAGTTACAAAAATATACCTAATATCTTCTAAAATTTTATAAATCAGATAAATATATATATAATTTAAATTTGCATAAAATTGCATCTAATTTGATATAATAAGATACGTGTAGATGATAAATTTTTTGGATCAATTTATCAAATGAGATAAATAAAAATAATTTTATCAGTGAAAGGCGTGGTAGAGAAAAATGAGTGTATTTTGTAAAAATCATAACTACATTGTAAATTTTCAATTTTCTGAATCAGACTGCGCAGTTTCTGGTATTGAACCTTCATCAGTGACCTTGTTTTTTGAATAATGTAATATTTGTTATGTTTTTATTTGTTCGATTGCGTCTATGTGAAATTTTCTGTGCAATCACTGACCGTGGTATAGATAAACTGATTTCTAATGCCACATGCACTCGCACTACACGTTAGACAGAGCGCTTTAGCCCACTGATCTATCGTCAGGTCGAGTTTTGTTGTAAAACTAGTTTTATTCAATACACGGTGTTTTTGTTCTTGCGTACATAATGTCAGAAGTAGAACGCCAACAACACAACAGTTCTATTTTTAGAAACTTACCTCACTCTAATGTTTACTGTTTTCCCATATATTGTAAGTGATGCCACATCTATGATATATTCTTTGTATATTCGATAGATGGCGCTTACGTAGTTAGGGAAGAATTGCCAGAGAGCAAAGTTTAATTTTTGTTTGAGTTTGAATTTTAACGTCTTTTTCAGACAATTGCAATTAACACTATAATTAATATGCAATTGTAGACTCCATATTTCAATTTTTATCCGGGATATTTCAACAGTGAATAAAAAATTAAAAGCAGTTTAAATTTTTTTGGTTCTGCCGAATATTCTATAAAACTTCACAAATTTTTATTTGACATCCGATTTTTCAGATTTTTTTCTAAAATATTTTCAGTTTTGCCACATTTGTGTATTTTTTGGATGTTTGCTGAAGAACTCTCACTTTTGTTTTCAAAAATTGTTCATAAGCCAATGTTTTGGGTGGTTTGGTGATTGCCGCTCTAATAAAAACCGCATATTTTATTCCACATATTTCATTATGTTGTTTAAAAAACGCAGGTCCAAATTAGCCAATAACATTTGTAAGTAGATCTGTTTACTACTTAGAGGTCCAATACTGTATTTACTGACAGTTTCTTTACTGATGTGGTAATTTTTTGTATTTGCATCGCCTTTGTTCACCATACGAAAACAGAATAAATTCCAATTTAACCTGTTTCACTTATAAAATTCATTTATTTTTCCATTTTTAGACATAATTCACATTAATTTAACAATAAATATTAGATTATGATGTGACTAAGATTATCCAAGTTCAAGATCATTTGTTTTTTGTTTAACAAAAACCCGTGCAATGTTTATTTATAAATTAAAAATGTTTGTCTGCTTTAAATTAGCGGATGAAGAGAAACGATTACGGTTTTTTGTTTAACGAAAAAAAAAAAACAAATGATCTTGACCTTGAATAATATTGTTCACATCATACTTTTGGTTTTAAAATTTTTTTAAAATTTAAAAGTAAAACATTTGAAAATTGCAGAGTAAAGCAAAACTGGCTTGTGTCCCTAATACTATGGTCATAGAGACGGAGGAGATTAGAAAAATAAACAAAATTCTAAAAATAGAATATTTGTGTTGTCACTTCTGTGTATAAAATACAATAACAGAAAAGGTAATAAGAAAGAAAACTGCAAATTAGCTGCATTACATTTGGAGCCATACTTGGATGTGATCGCTAAACGGTTATGACTTGGTATTGTTACGTTTGTAATGTAAGAAGAGGGCAGGTTTGATTCTTACAGCCGCAGGTTGTTGAAAAGTGTATTATATAGAGACAATCTGACAATTATAAGACACAAATAATAATACAATTTAAATGAAAAATCACTGATGACGCCGGTCCATTAAAAAGGTAGAAACTAGTCTAGTCTGATATAAAAATTAATAGTATTTATAATTTTTAGAGAAAAACGTTTAGTCGTCTTCTTAACCTCAACATTTCTAAAAAAGTGTTATTGGTTATTTAAAAAACACTAACAAAACAGTATATTATGACTAGAGATTCTAGCATGTACACGAACAATGTTTATTAGTTAAAAATGTTTTATTTTTGATTTGAATTAGTTCAATTCTTCCAATTTTCTTTTTTTTACTTCTCATCAAGTAAATAAAACAATACGGATAAAGCGCAGTGTTGGCCACTTTTGTGCTTATTTACTATTATTTTTTTTTTTAAATTGTTTACAAAGTATAAGTAATGCACTCAAGCTGACCACAAAACTGTTTTATAAATATATTTCATGCTAACATAAAGTAACCACATTCCCCGCTGACAATTTCGGAGACCAGAATTTGGTGCGTGTTTTCAAAAAAAAAAAATTTGTAAACTTCATACAATAAATGGTTGTTTGGTATCAATTTAACAAACAAGACCATAAAAAATTGGAGTTTTCACATTACTTTACAGGCAATTTCGGTGTATAATCCAGTATTGTGTTCGCCCTTTTGCAAAAGTATATGTTAAACTACATATACAAAAATAAATTTTTCGTATCAATTTAACAGACGAGACTATTTTATATGTACCGAAAAATTACTTTTGATTGGAATTTTCTTAAGACTATAAAGATTGGAGTTTTAACTGCAGTTTTAGGGGTTTTTTAACAAAGTACTGGTATCTAAAGCCAAATTGGTTTAAAAGCAATAAAAGCACTAACCATAAATTACAAAAGCTCCAATGGAGTGCTTTTTTATGTCTTGGCACTCTGAGTAAAATTTTAGCGTTTTGTGACATTGAACAGCACCATAAATAGTGCTAAAAGTACCAAGTTGGCATCATTGGTAAAGCGTTGATATTTTTCCTTCAAGCGCGAAATGAAACATGCAAGTACCTGTCAGTAGATAAAGTGCATTAAATTAGCGGATGAAGAAAAATTTTCAATTAATAAATAAACATTGCAATGTTTTTTGTTTAACAAAAAACAAATGATCTTAAACTGGAATAATCTTGCTCACACCATAATTTATGATAAAAGATTGAAAAATAAGTTTTTCCGTTAATTTTTAAAATTTGAAAGTAAACCATTCATAAATATTAATTTGATAAAAGTATAATACCCCAGTAAAAAACGCTGCTTACAAGCAAGCAGGTTTGTAAGGAAGTAAGCCAAATAGAATAGAAACATATGCCCTGATTTTTATATGGCGAATTCCCACTTGGAAGCATTACTTTAGGGCAAAATAAGCGCGGGTTTTAGCGCTTACAAAAAGCCGTGATTTCATGGCTTTCAGTCAAATCATATTTCATGTCTACATTATTACGATTAAAAGTAATAATATAAATAATATATAATTTATTTTACATAAAATTCTAAAGACATTAATTTTAGACATAATATAATAATTTTTTTTTACCGCACCTCGTGGTAGCTCTTCAGGAACAGTGAAACGACTAATTATTTTTTAACATACTCGAAAACACCAAACACAATCGGAAAGCACTCGGGAAAACTGGTTAAGATCGTATATAATCTACGTCATTAAACTTTCTGCATTACAACCTGTATCCTCGTGAGGGCTTAACGTAAGCTGCTTACAACCTGCCACATTGTAAGGGAAAACAGTAAGCTTAACAAAATTTTTTGTATATTTTTATACGAACAACATAATAGTAAGCACTTCAGCGCATTTGTTTTATCCTGCTTCTAAAAACACGAAAATTTTTTACTGGGTCGTGTTTTTTTTTTTTTGCAAAAAAATACATTTTCCTACATATACAAAATCCTGCTCTCTAGCCCGGCCATACCCAGCAAAAAAATTTACAAAAAGGTAAGCGGGTTTGTAATCAAGCATTTTAGGCAGAACGCATTCCTTACTACTCGATTCTTTTAACAGGGCGTGAGACTAAAATAATTGATTCTTTAGAATTGATTATTTTTTTTACCGAATAACCATTTACTTTATATTTTTAAAAACTACATATATTTTTTAATAAAGAAATACTTCCATTGTAAAACTACGAAGTACTTACACAAAAAAAAAAAAAATAATAGTTCACTAGAAAAATAAGAAGTACTTACATTTAAAACAAAAAGAAGTAGTTCCATAAGTAAATTCAACTTTTACTCACACGTGATTCTCCTAAGTCACTCAAATATAACGATCAAAACTCATACGCAAATAAAATCCTAAAAAGTGAAACATAGAATTGTTATGATAACATGGGTTTGTCATAATTTTGGAGCTATAAACCACGAAAATATAAATTTTCAAAAAAAGGAACGATTCAAAATTGAAAAACAAAATATGACTCACGCACAATCACTCTCGAAATTTTTTTTTACACTCACTCACGATAACGTCAGTAATTTCAACTTCCACTCACAATTTTCTGCTCACGTGCGCTACCCTAATTTATACCTAACCACGTTTAACAAAATTGAGGCAACATGTAATTTCTGTTTTTAGTATTATTTTAATGCAAATAAAAATTTGTTTCAAAAAATATATAAGATAAATTCTTTAAAGTTGTATAACTTCTTTTTTCAAAATGAGGAACTACTTCCAATGACGTCCTTTTATTCAGAAAAAGTATATGATTACTCTTGATTACAAAAAGTTAAACATATAAGTTAATAACATTGTTATTTTCTTTTAAGTAAATAATTACTTTGTTATTGAGTTCATGCTTTCTGGTTTAAATTTAAAGAATTGATTACAATACTACTTGCTTTTTTGACTCTATCGTGGGAATAAGTTTGGTATTGCAGTTACTAAATTTGGCAATGAGATATGTAAGCAAGTGTGGGCATCACCTTCTTTTTGGAATGTGTAATTTTTTCCTGGGTAGTTACCATATGGTAACAGTGCATTTTAAATGACTGGGGGGCAGGATCAAAAAAAGGATTGCAGTTTTTTGATAAAATATCTTTTCAAATTTTAACCAAAAATATTTCGGGTTATGTATTATACAGTAGGGTGTCCCGACTATGCCAATTTTTCGAACTGGAAAAAATAAGTAACATATTTATGAAGATGATCTTCATGTCACTACCATCGATTGAAGTTGCCGGATCACACACTTTTTCTGTAAGTATCATATTTTTTTTTTTGTAGAAGTTATTTATAACTTTTTTTTCCTTCTTAATTTTAATAAAAGGTGTAATTGATAGATTCATTGCCGTGAAACCCGTTTTTAGTTTTTTCTGTGTATTTTTCCCATATTTAGCGTTTTCATACGCATCGATTGAGTAGTATTCCTAATTATTTTTCAATCCGGAACACCCTTTTATTCATGGAATTCATACAAAATGTTCCCTAACGAAGTTGTTGTTTTTTTCGTTTTTTTTTAAGCAAAATTTCAAATTAGTGTATAAAATATAAAGGTTGATTAAAATAGGTCTGTCTGGGTACTTTTCCAGTAGCAAATACTCAGTAAATTTTTTTGGGAGAGTAAGACCAATTTTACTTTGTCGGCTGAAAATATCTCAAAAAGTACGCAGACAGTATCCAGTGAAATCTTGCAAGAAAACAGCTGATCGGTGTGTAAACAATTGAAATAACAAAGCAAAAGAATTTTAGCATATGTGGTATTAATCTGGTAGAGAATCTTCCAAAGAAGATATTGATACCAAAATCTTGGATAAGCTCCTCCTACTTTCTTATATATGTCCATCCCACACATTGTTACTTTCGAAAAATAGGCCTATTTTGAAATTAAAAATTAACCCCTTAAATCCCACCCACAATTATTATTGATGCATTAATCTGCTAGAGAATCTTCCAAAGAAGAGATTGATACCATAATCGTGGATAAGCTCCTCCTACTTCCTTAGATATGTCCATCCCACACATAGTTACTTTCACAAAATACGGCAAAAAAGGCCTATTTTGATATTAAAAATTAACCCCTTAAACCCCACCCACAAATATGATTGTAGTATTAATCTGGTAGAGAATCTTCCAAAGAAGTGATTGATACCAAAATCTTGGATAAGCTCCTCCTACTTCCTTAGATATGTCCATCCCACACATTGTTACTTTCGCAAAATAGGCCCATTTTGAAATTAAAAATTAACCCCTTAAATCCCACCCACAATTATGATTGATGCATTAATCTGATAGAGAATCTTCCAAGAAGAGATTGATACCATAATCGTGGATAAGCTCCTCCTGCTTCCTTAAATATGTCCATCCCACACATAGTTACTTTCACAAAATACGGCAAAAAAGGCCTATTTTGATATTAAAAATTAAACCCTTAAACCCCACCCACAAATATGATTGTGGTATTAATCTGGTAGAGAATACTCCAAAGAAGATATTGATACCAAAATCTTGGATAACCTCCTCCTACTTCCTTAGATATGTCCATCCTACCCATTGTTACTTTGCAAAATAGGCCTATTTTGAAATTAAAAATTAACCCTTTAAATCCCACCGACAATTATGATTGATGCATTAATCTGCTAGAGAATCTTCCAAAGAAGAGATTGATACCATATTTTCATTTTCATTTCACAAAAATTATTTCATTCAAACAGTAAATAAAAACAGCTGTTCAAACTAGTTGCAAAATCTTGCAAGAAGAAATTCCTCCAGCAACATTTTGCATGTTCTCTAACTTCCAACTGTCAAAAAAATCTCTTTTTGGTTCTCTCGCTGTAAGAGATTTGGAGTACGCAGACAACATTTTGCAAGATTTTGCAACATTTTGCACAAAATGATGCAAAATATGTGTACGCAGACAGACCTAATATATCAAATTTAAAAAAAGCTAAAATACAAGTGTCAGAATAATAAAAAATCAAAAACTCACAACTGAGTTAGGAAACATGTTTTCTGATTTCCCAGTAGATTGGGAAAGACTACAATTTCGACTACAATTGTATTATTTGTTTTGAGCAAAGCAATTAATAATTTTAGTTTTTAAAAAAAACACTTAAATAACACTTAACAATTGGTAACATTTAAAAAAAAAAATATTGCACAATTTCGAAGGAACTTTTGAATCCTCTTTTTGCAAAATGCAAAAAAGGGATTTTAATAAAATTTTACAAAGAAATTGTGTAATTGCGTTACTTACTACTAAATATTAAAAAAAGACCTTCGGGAAGTCATAACAGCGTATTTAAAAATTTTATTTAAAAAAAACTGTAATTTTTTACTTTATAAACTTTGAATTGCAAAATTTTTGGTTTATCATTTTTTATTATTTTCTCCAAATGTTGACAGTTGCACAGTGTCATTTGAGTGCTTATACAGAAAATTTAAATAGAAATAAAGTAAAATTAATATACACTTTGCTGAAACTTTTAAATGCTGTGAACCAAAACTTTTGTAAAAAAAAATTGTTAATATTTTTCTCATATAAAGATCTACACAACGCAATTTTGAGCCCTTTTTTGACAAAAAGTAAAACAATCTAGTTTATACCAAACACACCAATTTTTATATCTTAAACAGCGCGTTGTGCAAAGAGTATTCAGCTCTACTCATCTTTGCGCATCGTTGAAGTGCCATTACTAGAGCCAATTTGCAGAAACACTGTATATTGGGAACAAGTTAATGAATGAAAGTATTTTAAAAAGAAACATAAGGTGGCGCAAAAGTAATCCTCCTATCAGAAAATGCTATACATAATAAATACATAATAAAAAAAAAAAAAACATCGGAAGGTTATTTTTGCGCCACCTTATACTTATAGAAACAAATTAGTAGAAAAATGATTAAAGCCGTTAGTAATCTAACTTTTCAAGTTTAAAACTAATTTTAGTTAACAATTTTACTATTTTGGCTTGATGAAATACAAAGTTTTTAGCTAATTTTTTTGCTGAATTTATTAAATAAAGTCTAAAAATATTATTTTGATAACCAAATCCAGAAGAGGTCGTTGTAAAGCGATGATTGCGTTTCAGTGTTTGTGGTGTTTTATGTTGTTTCCGTATTTAACCCTGGAAGGTCATTCTTCGTCGAATCGACGACGCATGTTCAAATGTTGGTGTTTTTTTTCTTTGTTTATGTTTATTTTAAGCTCATTTTTCGTACAGCGCTAGTCGTTGTCATACTCTTAATGTGTACACTTTTTTTAGCTTGATGCGCATCGGGTAAGTTTGTTTTTTTTTAAATGGCCGTAGTAGTAACGACGAAGAATGAACTTTGTGTAACTTTTGGAATTTTTGACTGTATGTTTCTAGTGTTATATTTTTGGTTGTTTTTGCATCTATAATATAAAATGAGCACTACATTGCGCTTGAGCGACGAAGAAATCGAAAAGTTTCTTTCGATGTGTGACGACGAGTTCGAATTGAACGATGACATTGATGATAATGACATATCTGATATAGAATTAGAAGACGAAGATTGTTCATCAGAGGCTGACAGTTCATCAGAAGATCCAGGCGATATAGATGAAGACGATGTACCTCTAAATATTTTAAGAGCCAAGTCTAATATAATTCCATTCACTAAGTCTATTTTGCGTGGAAAAAACAACCACAAGTGGTCTACACAAAGGGAAAATATCATCGCTATGGGCTTAATATTGTGCATTAAGTAAGAGGACCAACGCGCCAATGTAAAATTATTACTGACCCTCTGCAATGTTTTAAAAGGTTTATAACCAAAGAGATCGTTGATGAAACAGTGCAGTGGACTAATGTTGAGATAGCTAATCGTAAATCAAACTTACTGGGCATAACAGATGAAGCTCAAAGAAAAAACCTTCACCGCAAGAAATATTAGCCATCATAGGAATATTAGTCTTGACTGCTGTAAAGAGGCACCAGCATATATATGCTGACGAATTGTTTGACCGATCCTATTCTGGAGCTCAATATATATTAATAATGACGAAAGCCAGGTTCAAGTTCCTTTTGTCGTGCCTTCTCTTCGATGATAAGACTGTGCGAATTCAACAAGACAAAATCATCCTGCAAAAAATGTGATATAAGCTTCTGTGGGGAGGCACAAAATGAGCTTTGTACCTCTTGCATAAATTAAAGACTGATACTCATGAAACCGTGTTCCTATTTAGTTCAATATACAGTGCCGGACAAAAGTATTCACACAGCAGCAAACTTTATTTTAAATCTTTTATATTTTTAAAATGAAAGCTATTAGCCGTATAAGGTATTCAACAAAATTGTTTATTAACTTATTAATAATTTAAATATCACAAGTAAGGCTCAACTGAAGGAAGTTCTGTTGCAATAATTGCAAAATATTAGAGCTGATGTTACGAAGAAATTGGCCCATTCTATGCCAAGAAGATTAAAATAAGTCATAGCAAAGAGAAGCTACTCCACAAAGTATTAAATCATGTGAAATTTTATTTTTTGTACACACATTTGAAGCTGTGTGAATACTTTTGTCCTCCTAAAATAATACTTTAAATTAAATATTTAGTTTTTTCTTATAATATAACATACTAAGAATAAGTTTTTTGTTGTATTTTAATAATTTATAAGTTAATAAACAGTTTTGTTGAATACCATATCCGGCTAGCGGGTTTCATTTTAAAAATATAAAAGATTAAAAATAAAGTTTGCTGCTGTGTGAATACTTTTGTCCGCCACTGTATATATATATTTTATATATATATATTATATATATATTATATTATACATATATTTTAAGATGCAAACACATTTAATGAATTATATGATTTAAAGTTTATTATTTTTATTATTTTTTAAGTAATGTTTTGTAAAACAAGACAAGTGAAGTAGTGCTGTGAAATCTTAAGTTAATGTACAAAAACAAAATTTTTTTTGTTTTATTTCAATGATATACAAAATAAACGATTAAGGAAGCTCAACTTTAAAAAGTTTTCGTGCGTAAGTCAATTGTTTTCAAAATCACCGTCGTCGATTCGACGAAGTATGACCTTTACGCAACAAAAATAAGAATGACCTTCCTGGGTTAAAAAATATTTAATAAAATTATTATAATTCTCATTTAGATTTTAAGAAACTATTAATTTAAAATTGTTTACTATGTTATGATATTTCAATTATTATACTTTGTTTTCTGGGTTAATTTTCAATTTGACATTCGAAAATATTTTATTTCCCGCCTTTTTTTTTTTTTTGTAATTGTTATTTTTAAGTTTTTAATTATAAAAAAATTTCCCTGAAGAAGTCTTCCAATGCGAAGACGAAATATTGGAAATAAATACTTATAATTATAAAATAAAGGATCTTTAGCTCAATAAACCAAAAGACAAAAATATTTAGAAATATTTATGCAAATGATTTTACTATGAACTAATAAAAAATAAAACTATAAAAAATATTCAAGAGTTTTATAAAATAAGTAAAAAAGGGAAAGATTTCTGTTTTTATAAAATAATGTATAATTTCGATTAAAATAATATATTCTTGTATAATGTTATCAAGTTTTGCACAATTTAATATAGTTAAGTATGATATCATGTATAGTAAGATACAATTTTACTTGCCACTGTAATTTTTCGTAAAACGGCATATTTTATTATATATTACAATATGTTATACCATTCGTTATTACACGGGCAATGTATAATTGGACTAGTAGAATTAAATTAACATATCGGATTAAACAAAACAATGTATTGCTCCATGTAAAAAAAATAAAAAAAAATATTAAGTTGTGGAAAAGTAACGTTTTTGTTTTGAAATCTATAACATCCTACTCAAAATTTTAATATCAACTTTGGAATATTCATTGTAAATATCTATTAAAGTTATCTTAAATGAACATCACACTTTAAAATATCAAACTCTAAAAATTTTAGTTTGATATACACATTTTTGATTGTTAAGCATATAAAACTGAAATTTAACTGTACATTAAATTTAGATTGAGCTCTTAATAATCGGACTATAATATCTAGTCCCCTATATTCAATTTAACAAATTTATTTTCACTGGTATGAATCGAATCAAACTCAATGTAATGATATCCAATTTATATACAATACGATTTAGCATTTTTCGGATCAAATTGTATTTTAATTAGATATAAGGCTAAATCAAACTTGATACATTTCTTTGTTGCATCATATTAATTTTTTTAAGTCGGTATGTTAAAAAAATTTGTAAAATTATTTTAAAAATAATTTTTTTTTAACAATGAATAGACATTGAAAGCTTTGCCAAAATCAGTGCTTATTTCATTAAATTTTTACTTATGTTTCTATTATTTTATTTATCTTTGAAATACAGAGCTGTATTTTACTTGTCTTATTATTTATTATAAAAATTTTTACTACAAATTGGACTAAAATTTTTATTTTACTAATGTTTGGCAAAAAGTTTCTGCTAATTTTCCTGCTTTTTCCTGCAACATACATTTGAACAAATTTTTAGTAAGTTTTTCTGCTATATCTCGACACTTATTTGTCGAAAGTGGAAAATCTTAAGTAATTCCACTTAAATGATGCATATTAACGAGCTGATTATAGGAAAAGTACAGGAAAAATGTAGTGGCTACTTATAACTAGTTATTATAGATGGCCATATGATAATTAGTGAAAAATGTTTATAAAATTTCCAAAGAGTATTTTTGGGATCATCGCAAAATTTTTAGTTTGAATCATGTTACTTTTTATGTTTAGAAAACTATTTGTATTCCTGACAACAGAAAATAGACAACAGAAAATAGAACCTGAATTTGCGACAGCAGAATTTTCATTGAACTTGAGAATCATAGTTTGCTAAATTTAGGAGACCTACATTTTAGAAGAGCTAAATTTTGGTTGGCAGCTGTAGTTCAATTAACTAAAACCTAGATAAATAAGAATTATGTTAGGAATATAAGTAGTTAAGGGAGGACATGACATTGGCCGTTTTTTGAAATCGACTTTTTTTATAATTTTGTATTATAGTAAATATTCTTAAGATTCTAAGAAAAAAAAAAATCATGGAAAAATTCCTACGGGTTCAATCACCATAGGAGCTACAGCATTGAATTTTTGCAAAGGAAATGATGCAAATCGTTTGAAATGCGCCAGAGTGAAGGCATATGAAGCTTCAAAAGAAGCCCGAATTGCTAAACGATTGCAAAAAACTGTAAGAAACAGCACAACACAAGATAACGAAGGCATACAGTACGAAGCAGGCATGGCAGATTGAAGGTAACCTTTTTTTCTTTGTTCACAAACTTTGAACGCGTTTATCTTGAAACCATGTTTTTCGTACTGGTTGCGGCACTAGCGGATTCATTTTTTGACGAATTTTTTTTTTTTTTGTATTTTTTTAAACTTGATTCGCTATGACACGAGCTTTTTTTAAAATTTTTTTTTCGATTTTTTATGAATTTTTAAAGTCATATTCTTTTTCCAAAAAACACACCTTTAAATTTGGAACATCACCAAAAATTCAAAAAAAAAAATTTAAAAAAGCTCGTGTCATGAGATAACCAATTTTTTTAAGATTTGAAAAAGTTATTTTTTTTCCAGATCGGACTATTTTTGCGACTCCCAGCACTGCAACCACGAGGCCCCGTTTTTTTTTCTGTGCCGCCAGTGTGGAGCTCTATAAAACCATGTTGGAGTGAAAACTATATGTTTTTTAATTTTTTTCTTGTCATTTGTTCAATTCTCTACAATAAAATTTTGGAAAAAGTTTGTTTTTGACTGAGTTAAAAAAAGGTCTGATTTCTCTGCCGCGAATGTAATGTCGCCTTAATAAAAATAAAAGCTACTTTATAGGTACAGAGTAACGATTTTTGGTAAATTTTGCAGTATCTCGCTTAGTTTTCGAGATACAGCCCAAGATTATAAAAAAATAAGAAAAAATGGCGCCATCTACAAGTGAGACCGATAGAGGACACACACAAAAATTGTAGTTTGAAAACAATTGTGCTTTAAATTAACTGGCAAAAATTTATAAATTTGAAAATCACAAATTACAAATTTAATTTTGAAAAATTGGTTCAAATATGGTTAAAATTTGTACTTGTGCACTCAACAAAAAAGTTAGTAAAGTCAGCATAAAATTTTGCCGAGTCATACAAATTTTAGTCAGGAGGGTGCTTGCAAAAAATTGCTAATGTCAACAAAATCAAATTACTTGTGTACTTTTTATTTTTTCACCCCTTTGTGCTTTTTTGCTTTATTTGAATTATCCGAAATTGAGCTCTACAAACAGAGAAATAAAGTTCCTTCCAAATTGAAAAGTGTATAATAACTTATAAATTCATTTAGTACAATGATATTTACGTTAGCTTATGAATTTTGGCTGTTGCATCTAAATTCTCTTGCATTAACCGAACTTCGTTTGGAAAACTAATGCTAAGTTCTGCAAACCACCTGAAATCCGTAATAACCGAATTTGAGTCGTAGTAACCAAATTTCAGTGGGCAAATAGCAAAATTTGTCTCTGCGTGTAAGGTTTTTTCTTAAGATTTCGAGCTAAATGTATTTTAAAAGATTTTTCTGACTGAAAATGTTCTTAATTTAAAAAAATTTCTTTTTTCTATTAAAATTGTTTATACAAGTTATTTACTTTAATTTTTCTTTACAATATGTTTTTGCTTTGATATATAGATTTAGCTTTTTTTGTTTCCTCTGGTGTAATAAAAATCAGCTCGCTGATTTTCGGCTACAAAATTAGTAGATTTATCAAAAGTTTTGCTAACACTTAGTTGATAAAAAATTAAACAGTTCTTGCTAAAATTAATAAAATTGTTGCTGCAAAGAATTAAAAAATAATTAGAAAATTATATTTTAGTTAATTTATTTGCTGGAAATTTAAAAAAAAAATTTTGTGATTCTTTTAAAAATAATTTACAAAACGAAACAAAATATAAAAAAAATTCATACTAGGAGTATGAATTTTTTTATATTTTGTTTCGTTTTGTAAATTATTTTAAAAAGACGACATTAATTAATTTAATATATGAAAATATATAGAAATAATTATTTATAACACAAATAAAATATCTTTCAACTACTTATGTCAATGGTTGTGTAAATATACAACCCTGTTCTTGCAATAAGAAAACCACACATACTAAATTAAGTAAGATGTGTGTTCCTTGTCTTTCGCTTTAGTCTGTCTATCTGAAGTTTATTTGTTTACAATTTGATCACACTACATTAATAGTCACTATAAAGATTTAGTTTACAAATACCCATTTAATGTTTATTAAATTTAATATTTAATTTCTCTTAAATTAAATTAAAGACAATTACTTTGACAGTCGGTGACAACACAAAATTAAAGTTTGTTTGACCCACATTTGTATTAACATTGTTAGCGTTCTTTTGTAGGAAAAACAGATGCAAAAATCTTCCATGATTGATTTTGAAATGCCATTCAAGAGTTGTACTTTTTAGTTTTATTTTCCCCCGTCTCTACTTCATCTTGACATGCTGCGGACATCAACTTCATTCTGCGTATATCTTTTAGTCTGGTTGTCGTCCACACTATTAATGTGATTATCTGCACAATTTTTTCTAGCAAAATAAATTATTAAACATTAGTAAAACATTAGTTCAAATCAGTTAAGTCCTTAATAAGTATAACTAAAATTATAGCTGAAAACACAATTTCAGCAAAAAAATTTCTGGGAATAAGTATACTTGATTTACAAGACCTTTTACTAACTTTTCTACTAACTTATTTTTTGAGTGTGGAAATACGATTACTAAGAAAGAACTTTAGCTAAATAACTGATTTAAACGTAAGCAACAGAAAAAAAAAGTTTAACAGAATTATAACTCGTTTAACAGACTTTTGAACAAACATTTTTTTAAGGGTGGACATTATTTTGGATCTCTAAGACAAGTTTTCATTTCATTTTTATAACAACAAAGTATTCGTTTGTTATCAGCTAAAAGATAGTTAGGCACCAAATCCACTCTATTAATTATTTTGTTTTAAACTTTTTTCATAATATGCTCAGCATTACATTCAAAAAATTTTTGCTAGGAGGATCCTTGCAGAACAATTGCTAATATCAGCGAAAAAAATTAGTAAATTTAGCAAACATTTTTATGAATTTAGCGAATTTTTTCCTGATATTACCAATCTTTCGGCAAGGATCCTCCCAACAAAAATGTTGCTGAGTTTTTCAGACTTTCTTTTTTGAGTGTACATAACATTAGAGCCCTAGTTATAAAATTCATAGAAATACACTACGGAGAACAAATTCAAACACTGCACAGTGGTAAAATACGGTCATAACTTCAAAACTTTTTGTTTTTAATTGAAATAGCTGAAATTTGGTACTTCGATATACTTTCTTATATTTCTTCAAAATTTGAGTGCAATATATACAGGGGTTGGACAAGTTAGTATTGACAACTAAAATGTTTTGAAAATACACTTACATATTTTGTAATTGGTCTGATATTTGGGCAAACTATGTATAAATATTTCCTAATGCCTGATAACGGTCAAATTCGGTCCATGCAATTCGAAGTTATGTGTAAAACAAAAATTGTTGTAAGTTTACAAGATTTTGCTAGAATTTGCCACATTTTATTGGGACAACCGTACACAACAGTCAGTTGCATTTTTGAGCTAATCGCTTGATTTTTATCTTAAAAAGGATTATTATTTAAATTAAATTTAAGAAAATGTATGAAAACCATATAATTTTCACATTTTAAATATTTTGTCTTAGTACATGGATCGATTTTGATAAATTTTGTTTTAAATATCTACTGGCATGAAGAAATGTTTTGCGCAAAAATCGAAATATACTTATATAATTCATTCCATATCTTTTAATAATTTACTAGCAACAGATAAAAGTTACAAAAATAATTCTACTAAAAAATTTCAATAAATGCGACTCGAATTTATAGTACTCACAAATGAATTTTAGTATTATCATATAATAATAATAATATAATAATAATAATAATAACCTCCAAGAAGTACCAAGTATTTCTAAAGCTTATTAAATTTTGGCAGTTTTGCTTTTTTTTAAAAAAAAAAAAAAAAAACAACTTCTAGGATTAAAAGTCGAAATACTTAAAACCACATGCGATCATTAAAAACAAAACTAATTTTGATATAAAAGGAATTTTATAAAAAACTAAACTCAAAAGGATTTTCATATCCTACTTGTTTTCATAGTGTGAAATTTTTTAAATTAAAACGGATATAAGAAAACTTTTATATTGGAAGAACACTCAAAAAAAAAGTTTGTTGAAAACGTTGTTAAACGTCTATTTAAAAGATTTAACTAACTTATAGCGAATTTTTTGCTGAAATTTGAGTTTTCATCAAAAAGTTATTTTTAACAAATTATTTGCTAATATTAGCAATTTTTCTGCAAGGATCCTCCCAGAAAAAATGTACCTGACTTTACAGACTTTTTTTTTTGAGTGCGTAGGTAGTTAGGTATTATTATGTTTTGTTATTTACTTAATAAACATATTTGGCAAAACTGCGTTCCACAAAAAAAAATAATAATATGACCCCCTCTGGAATTAAAAAAGAATTTTTTTTTCTATATTGGCCAAAAAAACTTGTATGCGTAGAAACAATAAGTGAGGGTACTCGAATGAAAGGAAATTTAGTTAAGATTTCAAAACTGATACTACTTTTATAATCCATGATACGTAGCGTACCCTCTACACTAGTTTAAGTATATTTTAGTACAAAAATTTTGTCGAAGTTTTTAGTGTTTTTTTTTTTGGTAATTTTTGTAAAATTTAATAAAATAATGAATTTTACATGAAAATATGACTTTTAGTTACTATCGTTTGCATTACCCAGGGATAATCTCGTGGAGGTGATAGTACAACATTTATTGGCTTACGGGTTTTCTCCCGTCCGTCCAAAGCCCGGCTTCGCTGAGGAAAGTTTTTTGAGCGTAACAGGCCTTTGGCCGGGCTTAGGGATTTTCTCCTATATGATAGGCAGATTAGTGACTTCGCAGAGTAAAGTTTTTCTGAGTGAACGGCCTTCGACCGAACTTTGGGGTTTACCCCTATATGGCAGGCAGTTTAGCGGCTTCGCTGAGTAAACTTTCTCCATTGTGACATTTATAAAAAAAAATAATTTTGTTTTTATTTCGATGTCTTTGTAATTGTTTTCGAAAATATCTGCGCAGGCAAGATTTGTAAACGGGTGTAGAGGGCGCTACATATCATATATCCTAAAAATAAAATTATATTTGAGATCCTGAGGAAATTTACTTTAATTAGAGTATGATACTTCTCGTACCAGTTTTTGGGACCTAGGGCCCCACGGTCCCTGGCCTCTTTGACCGAAAATAGAAATGAAAATTCTTCTTTAATTCTGGAGTGGTCCACCTACAATTATTTAAATCTTCTTTTATTTGGAAGTCGATGTGGAAGTCCTAACGATGTGGAAGTCCTAACATTAAATTTCAGTAAAATAAATGAACTATCACAAAAATGGTATCCTAAGTTTTTTAGTTTTTTTTAATCTACAAAGCAGCAGCAATTTTTTTTTTTTTTTTGATTTCAACGTTGATTTTCATTTCCATTGCACTAAGTGTCAGCAAAACATTTTGCTGAATTTATTAATTTCTTTCTAAAAATCACCTCACTGGTGTTCAGAAAAATACATTTGCAGATATTTGCAATTTTTTTTCAAGGATCCTCCCAGCAAAAGTTTTGCTGACTTAAGTAACGTTTTTTTCCAACTTTGCGTATGTTTTTCTTGTTTGATTGTATCACTAAATATCTTACTCACAATAAAAATTTACATGATTCTTAGTATTTGGAGACAAAATTTTCGTTTGGCTTCAAAATTTCTAAGCATATACATTTTTTTTTTAGTTTTGTCCACATCTTACCTCTGTGCACTGGTAGCGAACAATAAGTATCCTCATTAAAATATTAACTATTTTTCCCTTATTTAGCTTCGTTTAAGTTAAATTTCATTATGAAATTCGGGACAGTCTATTCGATATATTATTCAATTTAGATTTAATAGATATATGTACACCATCGGACGAAACAAAGTTAAAAATCAAAAAATCAATTTAGAAAAAATTCCACTGTTCTTGTTTGCCTTCGATGAAGATTTTCTTTTAGTTTTGTACATTATTATTTTGTTCAATTGTGTAAATGTATATTGAAATACTATAAAAAAATAAATAAAAAATTCACTCAGTTTTCTGATTACTGACAATTGGAAAAACCAAATGGCAATTGAATATTTTGGTTGTTTTTCATATTTTTTATGTGTTTTCCATTAACTTATTACACAGAATAATTTTGTATTGGTTGAGTGCAAAAATTAATTATAGTTCGATGTTCATGTGCTGTTTCTTCTGTTTAATGGATGATTGATTAAATGTACAAAAATAATAGAAATAATAATAAGTAAAATTTATGTTTTGTATATTTATGTAAAACAAGATGCTTGGTTTATCTTTCGAACATATTGATGGTTTGTCAAATATTGCTATTGTTGTTTGAAATACTGCAAATGCTGCTATGGGTCAGAATTTTATAAAATTCAAATTTAAAAAATAAAAATACGTAAATAGGGAAAAATGTACGATAAATTAAAGTAGGTCGATTAAAATATCGATGGTTTTATTCAAATTTCTCGTACCCTTAAATAAGAAATGCCTATTATTTTATGTTAAAGTAAACATATGCTCGGAATAAAACCCACCACCTACATCTTACAACTATGAGCAATTAATGGCGATCAATTACTACTTCTGGGGTCTGCATTTTAAAAACATAACATTTATTATTTGACAACAACAATATTAGTATTTCATGTCCATAGTCTACAGACAAAAGCACTTTCAATTAAACTAAATACAATTTTCTTTCATATTTTTAATGCACGAGTACAAATAAAAAGAAAGAATAATGTTTTTATTACTTCATAAAATAATAGCATTTTTAATAACTTTAAAGAAAAATTAAGTTTACACCTACCACCCTATAGGCAAGAACTTTTTCAAACAAAATACAACTAGTTAACAATATATATGTATATTAGAGAGGCATTTTTTCAACTTTCGATTTTTATACATTATTGGTGCGATTATTGTAAAACTAGAAAAATCGATTAGCATTAACCCGTGGCGCCCAGCGAACGAAGTTTTCGATTTTTTTTAAATTTTCATTAAACAACTTTAATAAAATTATTTCTTGCGGCACATAATTTTTAATATCTTTTGTCATACTAATTACACACAGAGAAAAATTTAGCTATTTGCCAACTGAAATTCGGTTATTACGACTCGAATTCGGTTATTGCGAATTTCTGTCGGTTGGTACAACTGAACATTCGTTTTCAAAACAAATTTCGGCTATTACAATTGAATTTTAGTTGCATCACCCAAAAAATCCGAAATCTAATGTTAATATTGTTGTACTAACTGAATTTATAAGTTTTCTACCATTAAAATACATATTTCAATTCGGGTGGTTTATTTTCTGTTGGTTTTCTTCTCTCAGTGTGCGACATGATTTTAACTAAAAATGGAGTTTTCCCTCTATTCTACAATTTTTTTTAAAAATTATCCTAAATTTTTATATTTGTGTTCTATCACATGAGACATTTCAGCATAATTCTATCAATATTGGTTGAAGGATAACTTGAAAATTAACCTACAAATATATCGAAAAAATAGAATATTTACATAGTATAATTGTTATACTTTAGTATTTTATTTATTTATTTATTTACATGATATTAAGCTTATATTAATATAAGAGTAATATAGAGATAATAGCAAGGCTGCCAGGGCCATCAGCTATGATTTTGTATATTTAAAACTAATTTTAAATTTTAATATTTGTACTTCTTATAAAATTGTAAATTGCGTTAATGTTATTGATGGAGGGGATCTTTGAGGAGATTGATTCCATTATTTGACAGGTGTTGTGCTTGTTGATTTTTTAAATTAGGACATGTTGCTAGAATATGTTTCACATTTGTTGTAGATCCACAGTAAGAACAATTGTTATTAAAGTTTTTGTTAATTAGATGCAGGTGTGTCGTGATTGTATGTCCCATACGTAGACGGGAAAATATTTTAATTTTGTGTTTATTTATTGTAGTTGGATATATAGGTATTTTTTAAATAAGGGTTGATTTGGGAGTAATGAGGATGTTGATATTCTTCATGTTATTTAGTTCTTCTATTTTAAGACAATTGATGATGTTGTTGCGGATATCGACCCTTTCAGTTAAAGGATCTTTTATAATAGGTGCAGAGCATCCATATTTCGCGGCTGAGTCAGCAAAGTAATTACCATTGATCCTGCGTGACCTGGAACCCAGAACAATATAATTTTTTCTTTATAGGTTGTTAATAGATCTCGGATTTTGTTCACAGATCGCCACTTGGTGTTAACTGGGTTTTTGATGGCTGTTATGACTGACAAACTATCAGAACAAATTAATGTTTTTTCTTAGATTTGCAAGCAATATATATTGCTTGTAAGATACCAGCTGCTTCGGCAGTAAAGATTGAGGCATTATCAGTTAGTGTTTTTATAATAAGGTTGTTGCCGTTTTGATCAACGACTGCATAAGCAACATTTATTCCATCTTTTGATGCATCCGTGAATAAGTGCTGCCATTCAAAGTTTCTATATGTAGCCGATAGTTGATAGTAAAGCTGAATATACATATCATTTGAGGTTGAATGTTTTTTGTAGGTTGCCAGCGATAGATTGCATGAATTGTGGTCAAAACTCCATGTAGGGTGTTTTATATGAAAGTTAGATAGTTTTTGTTTGTAGTTTATTAAATTGTTGTTTATGCAACTAAAAATTGCAGATTGTATTCTAGGAGTTCTTTTAGTGGACATCACTTTGTAACGTCAGCATCTATAATTGAGTTGCTAAATGTTAAAAGTTTCGGTAAAAGTTTATTTCTTGTTTCTGTAATTTGGTGTTCCAACGATGGTAGCCCAGATTCGATAAATAAAATTGGTATAGGTGTTGTTCGAAAGGCGTATGTACTGGCTCGGACTGTTTGATGATATATTGATTTAATGTTTTTAAGATTAGAAGCAGAGGCGTTGCCATATAAGAATAGTCCATAGTCAATTTTACTTAAAATGAGTGTTTTGACTAGATATGAAAGAGTGTTTATATGGATGAAACTTTTGTGGCAAGGTACCTTATTAAGTTGGCTCTAGGGACTAGTGATTTTTTTAGATTTAAAATATGCTCTTTCCACCTGTAGTTTTTTTCGACTATAACACCCAGAATTTTTTGTTTATTTACGTTTGGTATTGTAATATTATTTATTGCAAGGTTTGTAGGATTACAGTTATGCTTTCTGCATATATGTAATATAGACGATTTTTCTAACGATATTTTTGCTCCTGATATTTTAGTCCATGACTCAATATCATATACAATTTTTTCAAATATGATTTTAATTTTTTTTGTGTCGCTGTTTTTACAAAGAACATAAAGATCATCTGCATAGAGGCAGTGGTCTACATATTTGTGTGTGTTTATGATATTGCTGATTTGGTTAAAAGCTATTTGAAATAGCACAACAGATAAAGGAGATCCTTGTGGGATTCCATTAACAAGGGGGGTAACTGTTAGAAAGTTCATTATTGATTCTTACTTGTATTGATCGACCAGTCATAAAGGATTTGACGTAGTTAAATATTTTGGGTCCAACTCCCCATGATTTTAATGTATCTAAAATTACGTGGAGTCCTATCCGATCGAATGCTTTCTCAAGTCAATCCCAAAACGGATGTATGGTTTTTTTGAACAAGTGTGTTTTGTTACATAGTAGTCTATATGAAGTAAGGCATCTGTGCAACTCCGGTTTGCCTTAATGCTACTTGGTTTACTGCAACCAATTTTTTGGATTCTATGTACCAGGCAATACGAATTGGCAATTATTCGTTCCATAAGTTTCGACAAACAGGATAGTAGTGATATTGGTCTGTACCCAGAAAATTGTGTCAAAATTTTTATTCGGTTTGGAATATGCAAGCAATTAACGCTGTTTTCCATGAGTGTGGAATGATTCCTGAGTTAAAAATTTGGTTGTATAGTTTAAGAAGTTCATTTTTACTAGATAGAGATAGGTGTTTAATCATGTCGTAAAGAATTTTGTCATGGCCTGGTGTAGTTCCTTTACTTTATTTATTGCTATTGCAAGCTCACCCATTGTTAGGTATTTTCAATTGAATGGCTTGAGCATTTGTAGCTTTTAAATTAATGTGTCCTAAAGAATTGATTTTAGCTGAGGCGAACTCTTGCGTAAAATTACAATCAAGAGAATTGGTTGACCAGTTATTGGCGAAATGATTTGCGATATCTTTTGAGTCTGTTATGATCCTATTATTTGTTTTTATTGCTGTTATAGTTTGAATGTGTTCTGGCTGATATCATGTTAACTTTTTCCATAATAGGGACAACGAAGTATTTCTAGATATGGTTTTGGTAAAGTTTTCAAGCTTGTAGCTTTAGCTTTTTTGCATTCCCTCCTAAACTTTGAATTAGCTTTTTTAAACAAAATAAGGTTAGTATTATCGGGATGTTTTTTTAAATATTGCCACTTTTTTGTTTTGTCGACACGGAGATCTGTTAGGGTTAAGTTTCCACCAGGGAACTACTCGTTTCGGTACCGGAGATGTTTGAGGTATGTGGTGGTTTGCAGCAAATCTTATAGCTTTGGTAATTATGGCATTATCTCTGTTAACATTTCCACTAAGATTTTTGTTTTTCAACTGGCTGTCAACTTTGTTTGCGAAAGGGCCCCAATTAGCTTTTTTGAGGTTGAATTTCTATTTGGTTTATTATTGAGATTGTTGTTACCAATATTAATTGTTGTTTTAATTGGGAAGTGATCGCTATTGTGTAGATCGTCTAGAGTTTTACTGGCGATTTTTGACAATAGGGAAGGGAGCATCCTATTATATCGATGTGGGTAAATGTGTTATGGGTTGAGTGATGGGTAGGATTACCGTCGTTGATTATGC
>CM037851.1:187677599-187761227 GCA_021234595.1 Delia radicum | reverse complement strand
TTGAAAATTATCCTACAAATATATCGAAAAAACAGAAAATTTACATAGTATAGTTGTTATACTTTAGAATTTTATACACATGATTATTGCAGAAATATTTACTATAGGAATATTTACTTTTATTAAAGCAATTTAAAAAAAAAAATATCGATATCTTAGGTTGCGGGCGCCACGAGTTAAAGCTCATTTTTTAAATTTGCACCAAATAATTTTTAGACCTAATACTACAATAATATGAACCATAATTTGAAATTTTTCAAGAAAAGTTTTTCTTCATACAAAAAAATGACGCTCTAATGTACATATTGTAAATTGAAAATATTTTTTGTAACAGTATTGTTTGAACGATAGACCGGATTTTACAAACAAAAAACTTAATTTTTATCAGAAAAAAAAAAGTATTCTGTTTAAAATAAAGTAATTTTCTAAATTATTTTTTTTTTATTTTTATCTAGTTTTCAAAATATTTTTCATTTGAAAAAAAAACATTATATTTTTTTCCAAAGTTTAAAACCATTTTGATCTTCAAACCAAAAGAAAAAAAATATTGTTTTTTTGTTTTTGTACAAAAAAAAGAATTTTTTTTTTTAAGAAATAAAAAGTTTTTATATAAAGAAAAACAATGGCAAAGCGGAGAAAATTTTTCTAGACAAAAATTAATTAACCCAGATAATAAAAAATTGGCTATGAAATAGCCACAGGGTGTCTTAATTATTCGTTTACCAATATACGTACGTGAAAATACAAATTTAAACGCTCCGATAATAGAATAGAATAGAAATGAAATTGGTTCAAAATGGAACGATATGAAATGGCACGGGGAACTAGTGGAATCGAAACAATTTATACATTTGTATAATCGGTACGTGTTACACGGGTCAAATTTAGCAAAATATCAGCTTTGCGTTTGGGTGCCCGTTTTGCGAGATACTAGTTATTTTCTAAAATGGTGTTGTTAAATGGCCGGTATCTCCGATACTAAACGAGATACGGCAAAACGGACAATTGTTTTTTTCCTGAGAAATATTAATACTCCCTGATAATACTAATGGGCTACGTCCGGAAAGGACCCGGATGCATTAATTTTTTATAAAACAACCACAGTGTGTCTAAATTATTTGTTTACCCAAATACTTATATGAAAATAGAAATTTAAACACTCCGATAATAGGATGAAACATTGTTTCAAAATGCACTGATATGAAATGGAACGGTGAACCAGTGAAATCGGAACACTTTACACATTTGCATTACGTGTTCCACAGGTCCAGTTTTGCAACATTTTTGTTCATTTTGCGATACCTCGCTTAGTTTTATAAAATGGCGTTTTTTTTTAAATACCCGGTGTCTTCAAAACTAAACGGATAGGGCAAAACGGAAAACATATAAAATGGAACGGGGAACGAGTGGAGTCGGAACACCTTATACATTTGCATTATCTGTACGTGTTTCGTAGGTCAAATTTTGCGAACAAGTTTTGTCTGTTTTTCGATATCTCGCTTAGTTTTCGAGATACAAGCCATTTTATAAATTAACGTTTTGTAACTGGCCGGTATTTCGAAAACTATAGAAGATAGGGTCGAAACGGAAAAAACGTTTGCTCGTCAGGAGTATTACCACACCCTGATAATAGAAATAGGCTTGGTCGGGAAAAGGTCCGGAAGGACTCATTTTTTATAATACAACAATAGGATGTCTAAATTATTTGTTTACCCATATGGACTGGAGACTAGTATTTCGAATGGCTAAATAGCTCATCATAACCTGATGTTTTAGAAAAGTTATAGCCTCCAAGATAGGCAGAGCTTTAACAAAAAAAAAAAACCTCTTAATCACCCATTTTGGTACATTCTTATCATCTTAATAATCGCACACGTGGTTATGGTTTTTCATCACGTTTTTAAACTTTGAAGAGCAAAAATGTTTAATTTACAGAAAAAATATTTAGTTTTTACTCTGGCCCAAGTAATTTTTTTTACAGCTTTATTAGTTTTCTGCCTTTACATACATCTAAATTATCTTAATGTTATTTTTAATTTATAACGAGCTTTCAACCTCCGTATATTTACAAAAATAAAGCAAATCAAACATATTAGCTAGGTTGATCCTAGTATTTCTATTTGACTAAAGATCTCATCAGAACCCGAGGTTTTAGAAGTTTTTATTTTTATCACGAGGAATATTTTTAAGTTATTATTTTTTCTTTTCTTTGTATATTATAAATATAGATTTTTTATACTTTTACTTTAATTATTTTTTATAAAAGATAAAAAATGAGAAGTTTCCGGTCTTTGGTTTGAACAAAAGTTTTTCGATGCAGAGACTGGTGTTCTGTAAAAGCAATCAATATTTTTGTTATTTTTGTTTTTTATTTTAAGCCACCACTTAAAAGTAGTATTTTTTTCGATACAGAATAATAAACATACATAACTATTTGATTTGTTCTGTTACATACATACAGTAGTGGTCAAAACATTTTGAACTGAGATCCCATTTGATGTTTTCATTGATTTATTTTCTTCAAATCACACTTAGTTACTAAAATTTCTTTTTTGAATATTCTTCATACATTGTTTTATGTTAAACAAATAAAAAAATTAATTCCGTTTAATTATAACAACAAACAAATTAATAATAATAGAGGTATTCAAAATGCAGGTGTTAAAAACATTTGCAACTCTCATTATTCTTACTCTTAACGAAACAATTTATACTAACAAATGCTAGGATATAACGGTAATCGCATTCCTTTTTAATATTAGATTCAGGCAGTTACATTTTTTAAACAAATTTATCATAATTATTATTCTTTAAAAGTTGTAATAAGATGTTGGAAGCATAAACATCGTAAGAATAATTTTTGTAAAAAATGGCAGGAAATAAATACAATTCTGATTTTAAATCAAAAGTTTTAAATGATTTTCAAATTTATTTTTTCAAATTTAACAAAAAAGAAATTTCTATAAAGTACTCCGTTCCAAAATCAGCAATTTGCCGCATTGTTAATAGTGGTAACGTCCACACAACTCATAAAGGTGGAAGACCCCGTATTACAACTGTAAGAGAAGATCGGAAAATCAAGAATTTTTTTACGAAATATCCCAAAGCAGTTCCCAGAGAAGCTAAAACTGAACTTTTAATAGATTCCAGTCTTCCCACCATTAAAAGAAGAGCCAGATAATATGGTCTTAGAAGTTATAGATGTACAAAAAAAACCGTTTGTGTCTTAAAAAACAGAAAAGCTCGGCTTGACTTTGCACGCAGCCATTTGAACTGGACTCAACAGCAATGGAAAAATGTATTGTGGTCAGATGAGTCTAAATTCAACCTCCGGGGATCATATGGTCAATGTTCGAAGACCACGAGGCGAAAAGTTTAATCCCAGATACACAACCGCCACATTGAAGCACGGATGTGGTAACATTATGGTGTGGGGGTGTTTTTCAGGAAATGGGATTGGCCCAATTCACTGCATTACTAGCTAAATGACGGCCACAATCTATAGAGATCTTTTGAGTTCAGTTATGCTTCCGTATGCTGAATGGGAAATGCCACTCTCATGGACCTTTCAGCACGACAACGACCCAAAACACATGGCGGGGGTTGTAAAAGTTTGGCTGCAGGAAAATGAAATTAATATCATGTCGTGGCCGGCTCAATGATCTCAACCCGATTGAGAACATGTGGATGATTGCAAGATGGAATATCGGCAATAAAGTATTCCGAAATGGTGATGAACTTTTCGTCGAGGTGCAGAAGCAGTGGAATGAAATTTCTGACGCTTATATTAAAAAGCTCATTGCCTCAATGCCTAAGAAGTGTTCAGAAGTTATAAAAAATAATGGCTACGCTACAAAATACTGTGCGTTAAAACCATTGTTTGTGTTTCCTGTTAATTACTTTAAGAGTTGCAAATGTTTTGAACACTGCGCTATCGACTTATTTTGTTAAAATTACTTTTTTTATTTTTGAGAAGTTATGAATAATTTTTTTTGGATTTGTAAAATAAAATGCTATAACTGAATTTAATAAAAAAACTTATACCACAAATCTTTTTGATCAAAAAAAATTTAATTACCTAAACCATGATTTCAGTTGCAAATGTTTTGAACACCACTGCATGTATATTGTTTTTATTTTTAAATACAAAAAAAAAATTAAATTTAATTAATAATAAACCCACTGAAGTTGGATTGAAAAATATACTTATTCATTTTAAAAATGTTTTAATATAGTTTTTTTTCACTAAGAGTAGTACTTTTGTAGAAATAACAAAATAGTAGTACTTTTGTAGAAATAACAAATAACAGAAATTGGGCTCTTACAAAAGAAAAAATAATGGAATAACTCAATAAATTTTTCCAAAAAAGGGGCGTCATAGGCGTGGTTAAATATTGACATATACATGAAGGAAAATATTCAATGAATATTTTTCAGGGACGTAACAGTTCTAACTTTTATTCAAAAAGTTTTCTGTTTGTCGAATATTTCTGTGTGATTTATATTTTCAATTCAAACAAAAACTTTTCAAAAACATGTTTTTAATTTCATTTACAATATAAAAAATATCATTTATAAATAAAAATCAAAAGCTCGGGAATAACTAAATGCAGCAGTTCGAGTATCCAGCTGTTGTCAATTAGTTATTAAATGGGTTGGTTTAGCTAATAATTAAATGCAAATAACTCCTATATTTCGTCAACGAACTGAGCGCAACACTGGATTGTTTTAATTTTTATTTACAATTTAAAAAACTTATTACTTAATTGTTTAAAAAAAAAAATCTATATACAACTTTTGTAAATTATTTTAAAATAAAAATCAAAAATATAACTGAAATTTTATAAGCAAATCAGCAAACTTCAAAAATATTAAATATTTGCAATAATGCATAATTTTGGTTTGCAATATATTTTAGTATGTTAGTGCATTATTTAAAAGTAAGATTTGTTATAATTTTCTTTTCCGATTTTTCTTTTTTTTAATTAACTATTATTTTTGGTCTCTGATATTTTTTCGAAAAGAAATACAGTTATACGATGAAACTCTCTAAATTGTTAAAAAATATAATAATAAAAACAAACAATAACTGATATTTAGATAAATTGAGTTTTTTTTTTAAGGGAAACGAAAAACATCGAATTCACAAACATTTTTAATTTACACTGATATAATACTCTGCATGATATCTTTGCATAAACGCACTAGAACTCGTCCATTGGAACTTTTCATTAAACTAATGAAAGTTTTCATAAACTTTTACGAAAAATTTAATGTTATTCATTAAAAGTTTCATTTACTCAATAAAGAAGTTTCATTCAAAAATTTGTTTCATTAAAAGTGTGAAGCTTTTCGTTAATTTTAAGAAATTTTTGTTATTCATTAATTTAATTTTTTCATCCACTAAAATTATGTCCGTGTATCAATAATTTAAAAATAAAGGGTCCGCCATCTAACGTTTTTTTTTTCAACTAGTGCTTATTTCGAGAATGGTAACACTTAGCTCATGTCTGATTTGACAGATAATTAGTTTTATCGTTCCGCTGAACGAATATGGTTGTGTATACGCTTGAACAACGCTGGGAAATATTGCGACATTACTTTGAAAATCATCGTAATGTTGCAGAATGTGTACGAAAATGAATGATGCCGATTTTGCCAAAAAAAAATCATCTTTTCAGATGAAGCTCATTTTGATCTTGGCGGGTATGTAAAAAAGCAAAATTGTCGCATTTGGGGCACAGAAAACCCGCACGCATACATTGAAAAGCCGATACACCCAAAACAAGTCACTGTTTGGTGCGGATTTTGGTCCAGAGGCATAATTGGGCCATAATTGGACCGATCGTGTAGGCTACTGCATGGCCAGCCGAGGCAGCCATTTGAATGAAATTATTTTCCATTATTAACCGGAAGGATTGTACTTTCAAATAAAAAAAGAAATTTGAGGAAATATTCAGTAGTTTTTTTTTATAGCATTTTCAAAAAAAAAAGTTATTTGGCTGACCCTTTACATACCATGTCGTTTAAAATAGATTTCAACCACATTATATAATTTTGTAATTTTTTTTTTAATCAGTTCAGGAAGGATATATCCGCATCATCCCCCTTCCCTTGAAAACACTTTAAACCATTAAAATACCGCATTACCCTGTATAACCAAATGGAAAAAAATTTACAAAACAATAATCTGCGACTGTCTTTAGTAATGATAACAAATGATGGTTTTCATTAAAAGTTTCAACAGGAAGATGAGAAGAAATCATAAAAAATTTACAAATTTATGCTAAAATTATAGCCTAAATTTAAATATTTTATTCGAAAAAAAAAAGAAGAACAATCGAACGCTTCTTTTGTGTTATTATTTCAAGCAGCATGATTTAAATATAGTGGTATTACCAAAATTATCAAGTAAGGCCCAAAGGTGAGGGCCTGAATGTTATACAATCATAGGAAATGCTTTCAAAGTGTCTGTTGTATTTGTATGGACAAATATTAACGAGGAAACTATAAAGTGGTGTAACCTGCAGATCTTAATGAATTTTGAATATGTCGCAGGGGATAAGAAACTATTTTTGTCAGGTGCGCATTCCAATGTTTAGGCTACAAAATGTTGGTCCGACCCCATTTTGTTTTTCTTTTTTGTGTTTTACCATGTTTGTTTCAACGGAAATATATACATATATACAAATTGGCTATAAAATGTATTTCTGAGATTTATCCTATGGGATAGCAAATATTAAAAAGTTCACAAACAAAACAATTTCTCAAAAACTTCAAAGCCAGTTAAACCGCCTAAAAATTGGAATGTGCTAATGTTTTTTACTTTTGTCCCTTCTATCCCCCTATCAAAGTTTCATTAAGGGTTGTGGGTTACACCACTGTGTAGTTTAATTGTAAGAAAGTGAAAAATGCAAAACTATAATTTAATTTTAATTGTTGCCCACATTTGCCCTTTAACATGAAATTGCAATAAAAAGTGTATATTAAAGTAATAAAAAATGTATATTAAAGTAAAACCCCCGTTTTTGCTAGGCTTTTAAAACGACATATACAAAACCAGAACACGAACAACAATAAAATATTCTACACTCATACTAAAAATTTGTTAAAAATCAAGTCGCAGGAAAAAATTTGTTCAATTTAGCAGACTTATGTTGAATTTTAGATCACAGAAAATAGCAATTTTATCTGCTAAAATGTGCATTAAAAAAGGCAAGCCAAAACTGTAATATCAAAAAAGTGTTTGATATAAATATCTTAAATTTAGAAGAATGCAAATAACACTAAATGTTGCTAAAATCAACAGAAATTTTTGCTAAATAATTACAGAATGGACAGACTTTTATTTGCATTAAAAAAAAAGTTGGAAAAATTTAAAAAATCTTAAAAATTATAAATTTTTTAATGATTCTTTTTTTTTTTTTGGCTACTAATTAATATTTACATAATTTTTTTCCTGATTTTATCATATTATTTTGTTACTTTCAATTAACCAAAATTTAGCTCAAATGGATTAGTAGTTCTTTAGGGGGTCGGTAGCAAACCTTGAAAACTTTCTCGATTTTCTAGCTATAAATTGATTAATATTTTATAAAAGTATTGCTTAGTCAATTATTGCAAGTATCTAGAGTATAAATGTGCTGTAAAAGTCATATTTTTTGCATTCTTTCAACCTTTAAAAGAAAAACAAACTAAAAAAATAAAATGGGGCTCATCAAGTTTTTTGAATTATAAGAGTTAAAACAAAAATAAAACTGTAGATATTCCTTAAGCCACTTAGCGTGTGGACCGATTTTATTTTGGCTGATTTGGAGGAAAGTCAATATTTAAGATAAAAATTATTTTAAAAAAATATGTTTTAGACGAAAATGACAAATTTTAAGTTTTAAATTGTTTCAATTGATTACAATTATTCAGTTCGAAAACAGTGAATTTATGCCGCATTATCAACCCATATATACAAAAAATTAAGTTATAGTTATAATTGAATATTTTCAAATAAATTGGCAAAAACCTGATATTTTTATAAGTCTATCCACTTTCTTCTCTGTTTAAATCAGAATACTAGCCCCTTATGTAAAAATATCGGTTTTTATTTTTTTGTCCGGACTTTTTCTGGATCCGGTCAACAAGGCTCAACATCTTGTATTTCTAATGATTTATTAATTTAAAAATATTACATAATTAAAAACTATATACATACACAAAAAAGTCACTACATTGTTTGTTTAGTAATCAGTAGTAATTGTTTTCAACAGCAATTACAGTTGTTTTTCTATGAAATAATACAAAACAACTATTATGACAGTTATTCAAAAAAACAAGTGAAGGAAATTACTGTATTTTAGAATTTAAATAAACCACTGCCAAAAAAGTAGTTTTGCAGTAAACAGTTAATTTTTGTTAGTTATTTAAAAATATAAGATTATGTCGAGTTTTTTTAAATTCTCGTTTAGTTTATATTTGTTATTATTGATATGCTCATAGTTTGCAAATTATAATTAGAAAATGTTGTTGTATCTACAATGCATAAAAGCGTTATAACTGGAGAACCGTTTGGAATTTTGACTTTCCATTTTAAGTAGGACATTGCTAGTGGTTTTTAGTAAATCTTGTAGTTGTTTTAAAACAGTTAAAACAACCACATTGTTACTTATTTTAACTGTAGTTGACTTTGTTGTCAGCAGTTTTTATTGTAAACAGTAATTTTTAGTAGATTCTACTGTCAAACTTTTTTTGAAAGCATCAATTTTATTTTGAGGGGCAACTTCTACCTCTAACTAAGTTGGTTAAACGATGCGCCAAGTATTTTATGTTTCAGAACTGAGTAATTGCGATATAGTTAAACAATTAACAATATTAAATGAATTTCGTTAATCAAAAATATATTTTTTAAAATTGTTTTTATCAAAAATACTGAATATCCACCAAATTAAATAGATCAACACGCTAACTGGATTAAAGGGCATTATTTTTATTTTAATTCCTCTGATGAATCTCAAGAAAAGAGCTCGCAATGATTTAAATATTTGCAATCTTCAAATTTTTTTTTATTCATAATCGGATCTTCGATTTTTTTCTTTTTTATATTTAACCCCATTAAGAGGAAAAAATATTTAGTTTTTTTAAGATTGTTTAATCTCATCCACACTACGCCAACCAAATGTTTAAAATTTTGCATTTTTTTCGAATCCGATGAATATTAAAGAAAATACGAACACTCAAATTTACACACTTTTTACATATTTCTCATTTTTCAAAAAAAAAAAAAAAAAAAACTGAATCATGTAGAGAACCATGGATTTTTCGAAATTTGAAAAACCAATCATTAAGTTGCTAGATAATGTTTCTGAATGTAAAATTTTATTGGAATCGGAAGACCCGAGGTCAGATTTTGGCCGATCTATCGTCGAATGACCGATCTATCGTGGAATGGCCGATATAATAAATATATATGAGGATGTAAACTACTATATATGAAATTAATAAACATTTAAATTTGGCTTTTAATTTATTTTTTTAACAAACATGTCATGCCGAGTATTTTAAGATCACAAGCCGACTATTGGAAAATGTGTGCTGGTGATTTTTACAAAATACATAAATTAGTCAAAATTTAATAAATAATTTTTAAAAACCAGTTAATTTCACCAAAAAAAATAACCCTTAGTAAAGTGGAATATCTAGTTTTCACCGCAATAGCATCTTCATATGCGTACGGACATCAGGTTTGAAAAAAAGAAATTGTTACCGACTATTGGTTTAATTACTATATGTCCTTTTTAATGAAACTATGTCCTTTTTGAAAATCGGAAAAATGGCCAAAGTCTGGTAGCAACCAGTATTTTTTTTTAGACAATTGTGAAAAAATTAGAGAATTTGTTTTCATGAATCTCAATAATTTTTTTTTTTTCACAAGCAGCCTATTGTACGCCAAATTTACAATAGATTCTGCAACAACTGGTGTAGGGTATTTGAACAACTAAAGACATTACGTTAATGAATAAAATGTAAAACCAGGTTTTATTTGTGATTCCAGGTTTTTTTTTTTTGTGATTGTGATATGTAAACTGTATGTTATGATTTTCCATGTAACACAGTCGTTATAATTGGGCCCAAACGTAGCTAACTCCTTCAAAGTATGGAAGGGTTTTCGTGTTAAAAAAAAATATAAAAAACAAATGGTTTTGCGTGAGCATCTTTCTTTTTAACAATACCTAAGGGGAGTGTGTTAACTGAAGCCAATAACCATAAATCAACGAAAATAAAACAACCCAAATGTATAATAAATCAGAAATTGAATATTAAAATATATTTCATTTTATTTCATTTTAAATTTATTATGCGCAAAAATACATAATAACCAAATGAATTGGCATAACGTCTTTATAACAATTTAATTTTAATATATATACATACTAAGAATTTAAATAAAGTGTAACACAAAAAATAACATTGAACTTGTTCCTTGAAACGAAAACAATGTCATTTCCTTATTTGTAAGTAATAATTATATTACAAGCTCTGTATAAAAAACAGACGTTTCAAGTGGAGAAAAAACCATCTGTTGTCTAGGAAAAATTAAAAAACAAAAAAAAAGCAAATATACAGAAAATGCAATGTTGTTTTTCAGCTATTTGCTGTGTTTTCTAAACGCTAACAGTCACTATGCATAAATTATTTATGTGCACATCAATCAAGTGGAAGATAGGGAGAGGTGTTTTTTATTCATCCCAACCGAAGCACATCAATTTTACTTTTATACAAATATATAATGAACATTTTTTTTGATACATCTGCGATGCATTTAACACTTGATTTACCAGAGTATTTATTTTTAGTTCACTTAACATAAGATAACTATAACATTATGCGTCTACTGTATCCACATTTCAAAACTGTTTTTATAAAACCCGAGTAAAAGTAATATTATACAGTATTATATAATGTGATTCTGTTGCGTAAAATTTAATATAGTTAATTATGACATCATGTATAGTAAGAAACAATTTTACTTGCCGCTGCAATTTTTCGTAAAACGGCATCTTACAGTATGTTATAACATACTTTATTTGACTGGCAGTATATAATTGGGTTGGCTGAATTAAATTAATATATGGTATTAAACAAAACAATGTATTGCACCATGTAAATATATATTTTTTTCAAGTTGTGGAAAAGTGTCGTTTTTGTTTTGAAATCCATAACTGTCCTACTCAAAATTAGAATATCAACTCGAAAGTTTTCATTGAAAATATCTATTCAAATTATGTTAAATATCATACTTTAAAATATTAAATTTCAAACATTTTTCAAGACTCAATAAAGTACTTAGGTGTTTTACTAGACAAAAAACTAAACTTTAAACAACATATTCTACAAACTTGTTACAAGGCTCTAAGATGTGGAAGAGCTTTATATCCATTACTTAATAGAAAATCACAACTAAATACAAATAACAAACTATTGCTTTATAATATGTGTATACGCCCATTAATGACATATGGTTGTCAGGTTTGGTCCCAAAAAAGTGCTAAAACTAATCTTAAAAAACTTCAAATCATCCAAAACAAAAATCTTAAAATTATTTTTTTGTTTACCACGAAGGTACTCCACCATCCGTCTACATAAAAATTTTAATCAAAAACTGCTAAACACTGTATTTAATGAACTAATACTTAGATTTGAAGATAGATGCAGATCTTCAAGTTTTGATACCATAAGAAGTTTACTTGATTAATCAACTTTCATAACTTCTTAACAGAAGTTACTGAAAGAGATTAGTTTAAAATTTCTTTGAAAATTTAAAGGTTTTTCTTATCTTTTTTACCTTAAATTGCAATTTTTTTCCATTTTCTGATCTGTTATTATTAATTAAATATAAGTTTTAATTTGTTGCAATACTATTAAATAAATTCTCAAAATATGTAAATATGTAAATATTTTATGATATTTTAAGTGTAATGATGATAGTAATAAAAAAAAAAAAAAAAAAAAAAAAACATTTTAGTTTGATATACAGTTTTTTTACACTCAGTGAAAAATTTTCTTTAAAAAACTGGTTAAAAAAATTTTCGTTTACTTTTTGAAAAGAAAATTTTTATTGGTTTACTAAAAATTTCTATTTTTTCGTCCAACAAAATTTTCTCTGTGTTGACAAATATTTGTTGAATCGATTTATTGTGACTATGAATATCAAGTGTTAGATTTTAGTTTTTATAATTTTTCAACAACTGAACGTTGTTGAAAAATTATAAAAATAAATAAAAGCACCAGGTTTTAATTTTAAATTTTTATCAAAATCTTTTATTTGATTCGATATTTTGATCTATATCGATGAGATGATGATCTACTAGATAGAACAATTAATAAATTAAAAATTGAATTAAAGATTGTGTAAAAAATTAAAATTAAAAACATGGTGTTTTAATTTATTTTTTACTTTAAAAAAATTAAATTAGCCTTTGAATTATGTAATTTTTTTCTGTGTATTTGACATTCTGCAATAGAAAACTCGAAGCGAGTGCCGCCTAATAAAGAATATCGAATTTAGTCTTTTTCCATTAAGGAAAGTTCTCCTAAAAAATGTCCTATTCATTTTTTACTAAAAAAATTGTCCAAAATTTATTATTTATATTTGTATACACAGAAAAAAAATTGGTTGACAATCTGTTGAAAATATAAAAAATACTTTGCTGAACAATAAATTTTATACCGATTATTATACTAACAATCAATGGTTTTGCAATAGAAACAATTTTATTCTGTAGTTCTTCAATAATTAGTAAAGCCTGCCAATACTGAATTAAAATAATAATTGTAGTAATGATCGGTAGATCCAACCGTATTAAAATACAAAAGTTAGTACTGGAAACTATAAATGTGTAGTATCAGTAGATTTTCAATAAGTATTAGAATATGTCATTAATTAATATTGCATTTATATATAAAAAAAAATACAACAAGAAAAAAGCTGAAAAGAAATTTAGTTTTCAGGTTAGTAAAATTATTAAAATAAATTTGCTTTAATTTTTCGAAAAAAAAATATGAAACAATAAAAATTTATAACTTTCATTAAAATTTATGAAACTGCTTCATTCTGTACATGAAATATTTAATAAAATCTATGAAGCATTTTATAAAAACTTATGAAACTTCTTCATTATGTTTATGAAATATTTTATAAATATGAAGAAGCCTGCCATCAATTTGTCCTTTAATGAAACATTTTCATCATATACATGATAATGGACGAAAATCAATATTTATAAATTGTTTCATAAATATGATAAAGCTTTTGCCCTGAGTGTATAAAAATAAAAATACCGAATATATGAATAAATGAATAAATGATGACAATCAAAATAGCCACGCTCTTCCGCCAACAGCCCGAAAATTAAAAATCCGGCATAGTTAGGATCTTTTCTGTGAAATTTCCTACAACTATTCCAAGTTTTAGCTTTCACTGTCATTAGGGGCTTCAGAAAGCACTGGAAAGTATAATACACACATGCCAACCCAATTTGTTAATAAATCGTCTATTTAAGTGGAAAAAATCGTCAAAATCGTCATTTTGAGAATGAGAAATCGTAAACAAAATCGTCATTCTCAAAACACCTCATATTTCAATAAAAAAGGGGAAAGTTTACTGTAAAACTTCGTTTTATACACATTATTTGTAGTTATTAAACCATTTTAATGCCCTTTAATTATAGCTCCTTCACAAATGCATCCACGTCACAAATGCATCCACGAACACATTTCCCAATACTTATTACGTGGAATAGAATTTTAAAATCACTGACCTATTTTAAAAACTCCAAAATTCCATGACGAAATATAAATTTTTATATTTGTTTTTCGATATTTGGTTTAACAAAAAAATTACATTCAATAAAAAAACGTGTAAAATCAGTGATTTTGAAGCTAAAATTGCTTCAATTATGAAAAAATTAACACTTTTGGATTTTCCTTCCTAAAATATATGTAAAATCCCTTTGGTATTCGTTATGTTTTTAATAAAATTTAGATAAATTTTGAAAATTATATATAGTTGATTTTTAAATTGGTAAATGAATAATTTTTGCTTGATTTGAGATCATTTTATCACTTTTCTCAATATGTTTTAAATGAAAAGAAGCTTGAAAATTATTTTTCAGTAAATTATTAGAAAAAAATTTAAAAATTCGACAAAAATTGCAAATTTTTAAAAATCGTCATTTTAAATACTATCAATTTTGTAAAATCGTCATTTTGTCATATTTCACTTTAAAAATTGTCAAAATGGAGACAAATCGTCAAAGTTGGCAGCGCTGATAATACACATACAGATAAACTTATTAATTATAGCTGTTCTGTTGGCATTTGGCAATTTTCAAAAATTTTCAAAAACCTCTATATTTTTTCAAAAAAATTTCAAAATTGGTTTATTTAAAAAATTTAATTTTTTCTATACTATTTTTGAATAAAAATTTGTTCACAAAATTAAACAAACTGTAAATTTTGAAAATATATATATCCATCTATGATTTATATTCTGTTATACTTTTAAAGTTGGCTTCCAATATTTTCACTAAAAGAGCTTTAAGGCAAACAAATTACAAAAAAATTATTGAATCATCAATATATCTGGAAAGTTTGGTTAAAATATATTTAGCAGATCTATGATGTGTCTTTAATGAGTTAAAGTAATAGTTTTAAAAACTTGTAATCATTTTTTTTTTAATATATCCATTTTGGCCCAGAAACCGAAGCATTAATCAAAAAAAAGGAGGTTTATAAAGTTTACCAATCTGGTTCAAATTTGCAGCATTTACTAACGTGTAAAAATCAAAATATCCAATTTAAGGGCATCCTATTGTGCAGTGTACATATAAAGAATTTTTTGTTGATGGTCATGGTTCTACTAGACACCCAGTTAAACTTCCTATTTCCTGGTAATAAATTTGGGAATAAGAAATTCTCGGTAATTGGTAACATGTGCGTATCCATTCTGCTAACACCTTACAAAACACATATTACCTCCAGTATAAATGTAATATGGTTTTTATTTTATTTTCTTATATTGGGTATAAAAATAAAATATAAAAAACTTTCAACTAAAAATTTTACAAATTATATTTTTTAACAGCCTAATTTAGCTAACAAGAATCGTAATACTCGTCACTTTATACTCATTCTTAACCTAAATGATTTTTAAAATTTTCTTATTTTTCTTCGATCTTTTTAAATAAATTTTTGTCTTTTGTTTTATTGAGCTAAAGATCCTTTATTTTATAATTATAATTATTTATTTCCAATATTTCGTCTTCGCTTTGGAAGACTTCTTCTGGGAAAATTTTTATATAATTAAAAAACTTAAAAATAATAATTACAAAAAAGGCGGGAAATAAAATATTTTCTAATGTCAAATTAAAAAATTAACCCAGAAAACAAAGTATAAATAATTTGAAATATCATAACATAGCAAACAATTTTAAATTAATAGTTTCTTAAAATCTAAATGAGAATTATAATAATTTTATTATTTCCTATTGACTAAATGTCTGTAATTCTGTGCAATATTGGATGTGTCTGTTTTATAGTTAATCCTTTGTGTTGATGGTACTTTTATGATCTGTAACATTTCTAATTTATATCTTCGTTTATAATTGCTTTCTGTGTTTAAAATTGATGTGTTATCAAAATCTGGATAATGATTGGAGTTGCTGCAGTGTAATGAATAGCAGGTCATAAATCCGATCAAAAATACAATAAAACCACTTCTACGCAAAAAACAGCATTATCATTACACTGCAGCAACTCCAATCATTATCCAGATTTTAAACACAGAAAACAATTATAAACGAAGATATACATTAGAAATGTTACAGATCATAAAAGTACCATCAACACAAAGGATTAACTATAAAACAGACACATCCAATATTGCACAGAATTACAGACATTTAGTCAATAAAAAATAATAAAATTATTATAATTCTCATTTCGATTTTAAGAAACTATTAATTTCAAATGTTTTGCTATGTTATGATATTTCAATTAATTATACTTTGTTTTCTGGGTTAATTTTCAATTTGACATTAGAAAATATTTTATTTCCCGCCTTTTTTGTAATTATTATTTTTAAGTTTTTTAATTATAAAAAAGTTTTCCCTGAAGAAGTCTTCCAAAGCGAAGACGAAATATTGGAAATAAATAATTAGCTCAATATTTAATAATTTAGCTTAATAAAACAAAAGACAAAAATCTAAATGATTTTTGTTAAATTAACAGGTTTTTAGTTAATTGTACATTCATACGATTTTGAGTTCATTGAGAATTTGTGAAAAATTAATGAATTGAGGGAAGTTTTCTATGATGGTTTAATTGACGAAAAATTGAAATTATTAAGGAAGAATGAGTTTAAAGTTACAACGATTCTTGTCAGCAAAATTTGACAAAATAATTTGATTTGGTATTTCGAAAAAAAAACAATTTAAATTCGTATTTTATATGCTGCAACTTGAAAAGAAGCAATACATTTCTGATTTAAATTCATTGAATTTTACAAATTGCTTAGTACTTTGTTTAGTACTTTCAGTAACACGTGCACTCGTAAAATGTTTCTCTAAATCTACTAAAAATTAGTTCAATATCACTTTGCAGGAAAAACTTGCTAAAATTAGTAGTTGGTGTTTGGTAAGCATTATTTAAGTAAGAATTTTAACAAAAAATCTGTTAAATCTACAAAAATATTTATTAATATTAAAAAGTTGTTCATAAAATTTCATAGTTTCATAAAAAAAAAATAATTCAATTTCATAAATTATCTATTCATAAATTTAATGAAACTTTTCTTTAGAGCTATGAAATTATTTTTAATACATTACAACTTTAGTTTTATTATTTATTTGTTTAACATATAGTGCTTTATTATTTCTATGTACCTTTTTGCTAATTTTAGATTTTCGAAAACCACCAATTTAAATTCTTATTTTCTATGCTGCAACTTGAATGGAAATTCATTGAATTTTACAAATTTTGTAGCACTTTTTTAGTACTTTCACTAACACTTGCACTAACAGTAAAATTTTTTCCTTAAACTTCTAAAATTTAGTTCAATATGAATTTGCGGGAAAAACTTGCTAAAATTAGAAGCTTTTTTTGGTAAGCATTATTTATGTAAGCATTGAAACAAAAAATCTGTTAAATCTACAAAAAGAAGTTGATTTGAGCTAAATTTTATTTAATTACAAATAATTATAATGGTTTAATTATAAAAGGTTTGTTACATCGATATATTTTTCGATTGCCCTAGACCATTTTGACAAAATTGAAAACAATAATATTTATGACTTTAAAAAAACTAATAAGAAAATTAAATTCTGTAAAATTGACACAAGTTTAAGCTAAATTTTGAGTATGAATTTTGAATATTATGCTTTGTTATTTATTGCGAGAATTTAAATTTTAATGTAATCTCAATGCAAATATCACATTTTTTATGAAACGTCAAGGGCATATGAGCTTGAGCTTAGGTGAACTAAGTGGAATACTGAACATTTAAGTCTAGCTATGTTTCTTGATTTTTAAATGTTATTATTCTGAGTACTGATGCAAAGAACAGTCCTTGGTAATTGGTTTAGGGTAATTAGTAGACAATAAAAAATCGCAAAAAAAAAACTGAAAGCTTTCAAAGTGTTTACTTGGTTTTTTTTTGCAAATAAAAATCAATCCTTTTGAAATCAGCAGTTTACAATTTTTTAGCAAATATATCTTCTGATTTCAGCAAAAATCCGTTCAACTATATTTAAGATAAATATAACAAAGTTTTTTTTGATATCACGGTTTTTGTTTGCTGTTTTTTGTCAACAAATATTGCTATTTTCATTTAACTAAAATTCAACTGCAATATTTTTAAAATGATGTATATTTATTTGATTTTGTTTAATGTTTTTTCTGCAACGAAATTTTTAACTAATTTTAAGCAGCCTTTTCTGCTATTCTTAAAGGTTTATTTTTATGACTGCAACACTATATAAATTTTTCTATGCTTAATAAAATGTTTAACTAACAAAAATCTATAAATTCATAAAACAAACCAAAAAAACATCAAAATCATTTTCTCATCATTTTTACTACAATTGTGGTTAATTTTATGTACAGTAGAAAACAATGTTAGCTAAATTTACTGAAATGTAAGTCGTCCTTTTTTAAGTTAAATTTGATTTGTTTTTAACTACATTTGAGGTGGTCTTTACCTGCATAGTATTCTAAGTGTAGGTTTAAATGTTTAAGAAATTATTGAATATTGATCCCAAATATATTAAAAAAAAAATTTAATTTTTTAAGGCTGAAACGTAATTGGCTAAAGTCACTTAAGTAAAGAAATGGTATAACACAAAAATAATATTTTTTTTATTTAAATAATTGTATTTTCAAGTTGTTGTTCTATATCAACACCTGACTTAAGAAAGTTAAGCCAGTTGTGTTTCAGTCTTTCAGATCGTAATAAAAGGGAGTGCACGAACTTTTTCGATATTCGAAATCGTTCGACTTTTACCGAAGAGCCTTTTCCCATATATTTCAAATAATTTAAAAATGTGTGGTAATAAAAGGGAGTGCACGAACTTTTTCGATATTCGAAATCGTTCGACTTTTACCGAAGAGCCTTTTCCCATATATTTCAAATAATTTAAAAATGTGGCCACAATATATGCAATATGGGTATACATTTTTTTGTACTTTTTTTTTTGTACTTTACCAGTTTGTATTTCATTAATATTACCATAATGTATCAGGAAGATCAAAACAGTGGTTTTCAAGAGCTATTAAACAATTAATCGAGAAGAGGGATGTTGCATATTCAAGGTGGAAACGATTTAGGACAACAGACTTGAAAATCGAATACAGTATTGCTAGGAAAAATGTCAACAATAAAATAAGAATTTCGAAAACGGAATATTACTCGAACCGCTTTAGTACTGCTATTGATTCGAAACAAACCTGGAAAACCATCCGCGAAATCGGAATTGGCAAAGTTAATGAGTCAAACAAATGTCAGGCTGATGCCAATGAACTTAATATTTCCTTTACGAACATACCGTTAGTTCAGATCGACAACAATTTTTACAATTTTGCAGCTACGGATAGTTCAAATCACTCAATTCTCGAAAACGAAAATAGGTTTGAATTTTCCGGTGTAAGCCAATGTGATGTTTTTTCAACGTTTTCTTCAATTAAGTCTAACGCAGTAGGCTATGATAATATGCACCCAAAATTTATAAATATACTTTTGCCTTTGCTTCTTCCCTATGTAACACATTTGTTTAACACTATTATCATGTCAAGCTCGTTTCCGGTGAAGTGGAAGCATGCTAAAGTAATACCACTTCCTAAATCAACTACGGAGTTTCGGCCAGTTGCCATTTTATGCTTCCTTTCAAAGGTACTAGAAAAACTTTTACACTCGCAAATGAGTAAATATATAAAGGACAAATGTTTGTTGTCTGATAAGCAATCAGGGTTTAGATCTAATCACAGCTGTATTACAGCTTTGATTGATGTTTCAGAAAATATACGACGCAAGCTAGATGACGGTATGATTAATTTCTGGTTCTTCTTGACCATTCTAAGGCATTTGACACGGTAGATCACTTAACTTTATGCATGAAACTTAAACATTTTTTTAAGTTTTCTGAAACGTCAACTCAGTTGTTGTTTTCCTACTTAACAGAACGTACACAATCTGTTTTTGTTAACAATGCTTGGTCTAACCCGTTACCCCTTACTAGAGGAGTACCACAAGGGTCGATTCTAGGACCACTTCTTTTTTCAATATATGCGAATGATTTGCCGAATCAACTATCTCATTGTCAAATACGTATGTATGCAGATGACGTGCAACTGTTTTTGAGTAGTCCAGTTAGATCGATTAGAGAAAATGTTGATAAAATGAATGATGATCTCAATAGAATATATGTGTGGGCAACAGCAAATGGGCTTTGTTTAAATCCAAAAAAGTCAAAGTATTTGGTGATTCATAAAAAAACTGTTAATCCAGTTATTGAAGATGAATTTTTAATAAATGGTGAAAAAATAGTACCGGTTCAGACTGCAAAAAATCTGGGAATAACGTTCAACAAATATTTAACTTGGACAAACCACGTGAACACACTAGTTGGTCAAACTTACATTAAGTTAAGATCACTATGGTCAACTCAATTTTTTACTCCCCTAAGAATAAGAATACTTCTCGCTAAATCCTATCTGATTCCTGGATTGATTTATGGGTGTGAGCTTTTTGCAAATTGTGATTATGCAAGCAAACGCAAGTTAAATGTCTTGTATAATAACATAGTAAGATATGTTTACGGTTTTAAAAAGGTTTGACCATATTTCATTATTTACAAAAAACCTCTATGGAGTATCTTTTGATGATCTTTTAAAAATTCGGGTGCTTATATTCTTACATAAAATTATTTATACTAAAAATCCTCAATATCTATATGCCAACTTACGCTTTGCCAGATCACCCAGGGGTAAAAAACTTATACTCCCAAACCATCGAAATCTTGTGTCTGAATGGCAGTTCTATCTAAATGCTACGCGTCTTTGGAATACTCTCCCACAAAACCAACAACTAAACAGCAATGCAAAAAACTTTAAACAATTTTTATTTAATTTTTTTTCGTAATTTTAATATTTTTGTGAACGCTATTATATTGATCCGTGCAATTGATTGTAATTTTTATAATTTGTATATTTTATAATTATATTTAAAGTTAATGTTTGATTTAATAATTTAATATTTTGTTTTGCCAAACTTTAATATTTAATATTTAACATTTTGCATTCCTATACTATAAATATAAGATTAAATCTTGTTGTATAGGAAATAAACAAGTAAATAAATAAATAAATAAATAAATAAATAAATAAATAAGCTAGAGATTGGGCAGATACAAATATGTGTATTTCTTTCACACCTCCACAGCGAATCGAAAGTTCCTTAAAATTTGCGGGTTCGGGTAGGGATACCTCCCCTCTTAGCACTTAAAGTAGCACTGTGGGACGTGATATTAAATATTGCAAGATATTATGTAAGTCACGCCTAGGAAACATTTAGAATTTATGAATGAAAGTATCTCAGCATTTAATAGTTTGTTTCATAGTTTTAGAAGCAAAGACTTAAGATCCTAAGAATTTGTATTCGAAATGGTGTAAAAAATACATACACTATTTTATTAAAAATCTATGATAATTTACTATCGTCCAAACTGAGGTTTTGAGGTAAATATATTGTTAAGCTAAATTTTTATTTATCTTTTTCTAAAATTCTTTATTTAAATGTTTTTTGTTTGTTAAATTGATTGAGACATGCATATGTTGCTTTCATTACATTTCTACTTAATGCATTTTGAATTTTTTTTTACATACACAACATTTATAATTTATCATCTATATCTACATATTTCTATTTTTCTTTACTTTTTTCTTGTAATACTTGCTCAAAAACAAGTGTCATTTCCTTTGTAGTCATTACTCATACCACTTTATTATGATTTTTTTGTAGGTACCCTACAACAAATTTTAGTACATTAATTATTGTGGTAAGTTGGTAACACCCAAATCAAAGTGAAAAATTTGAACTGCAATGTGCTGCCAAAGCAGAACACCAGATTTGTAATGTGTCCAGTACTTTGCAACTTCAAAATGAAAACACCAGGCTGCGCTTGGCCAACTTGTTGGAACAACATTGGAGACGCTAGGCACACCAAATAGTGGGTGATCCAAACGAGTATCTGGTTACGGAACTTTAATTTGTTAAAAAGAATGTATAAATCTTCATTCTAGGTCACCGTTAAGGGGTTAAAATTTAAGTTGGAAGAGGGCCTTTTTAGAAGTGTTTTTATAGCAAAATGTACAAATCTCGGGATAGAGATATTTCAGAAAGTAGGAGGAGTCTATCCAAGATTAGGGTCTCTTTTTCTTCTCCGGAAGACGCTCTAGCAGAGGAATGTATAAATTATATTTGATTTGGTTGAATTCGATTGGTGCACTCTAAATGGGTTAAAAGTCGGGACATCAGAATTCGTTTTAGAGGTATGGTTCCTTCGGCAAAGTGTCTTATTTTGATCCCTAGAATACGATTTTCCTTGCACGTTGAGCGATTTTTAAATCGACCCGCCCCTAACATACACTGATAAAAATTTTTTTCTAAGACCACTAAAAATTAATTAAAAGTGTCGATGCAGAAATGCTGAAATAAACAGATGTTTTTGCCAAATTATAGAATGGACCACTTAGAATCTGGACAAAAGTAAACAGAAGTAAATTAGAAATATTTCAGACATTATGTGCTCGAAATCTGAAGACATCCGGTTAAGACCTATTGTAAATGTAAGGAATAAGCAACATATGAAAATTAAATTGGTATTTTTTCATAGAAGTGGTTAATATCACTTTTCAAAAAAGCAGTTACGCTTAATTTTAGTAGCAAAATTAAATGTTTTTCAGGATTTCAGATTTGCTGACTTGAATTTGAAGTCATCATCATTATCGTTCTTAGCATCGCCGAACGGATCTTCTACGATTCGCGTTCAAGCAACATGATCGTTTGCCAATGCTTCATAGGTCTGAATTCTTAAAATTTTTATATGCTTCAGTACACTATTTATACATCTTAATCTAGGTATACCCCGTGTTTCTACACAATGGTCATCTTGCAAAAGAATTCTTCTATTAAGGGCGTATTTCGGTACGCGGATTACATTTCCAAGCCATCTTAAGCGTTGCACTTTTATATGTCTAACTATCTCCTTGAGATCGGCAATCTCTTCAATTTCAGTATTCCATCTTATTCTATATGTTCCGTCATCTTTTTACTGGTTCAAGATTTTTTCTATTGATTCTTCGTTCAAAGCATTATAGCTGCCTTCAGTCATATATCTTGAGATTCCACACCTCACAGAACCGGCTTCACAATTGTGCGGCATATTTTTAGCTTCGTACTTCTTGTTACGAGCTTAGATTTAAAATGTTTTCTGTGCGCGTATAAACATTTATGGGCAGAGTTTATGATATGATGAATACTCAGAACTATAGAAGGTAACGCCTAGGTATTTAAATTGGTGTACACGCTCAAAGAAATATTCACCCATCTGAAGATTTAAGTTGCTTCTTTTTCTTTTTGACTTGATTAAATATTTAGGCTTGTCAATATTAACAAATAGTAAAATGCTCATAGTGAGCTTGAATACACGTAAAAATGTTTCAGTTAGATTCGTTGTATCGAAAGTAGCTATAGTAATGTCATCAGCAAATGCACAAATTTGTGCGGATTTTTGAAATAATCTTCCTCACTGATTAACTTCTTTTATTGCGAAGTGTAGCGTTAAATTGAATATTGGTGTTGAGCATCACTATGTTCCACTCCTGCACTCCACCCAGTAAAAGTATTGCTGTAAAACATTTTGCTAAAATCAGCAACGAAAATTAGTATAACAAAATATCTTAAATAGAGAATACGAAAAATTGTTACTAAAAAATGATTTTTTACTTAAAATTAGTGCAAAAACTTTTCAATGAGATAAAACAGGTTTTAATGATTTTTGTACTAACTTTTTATGTTAGTGTAGTTCTAAAATTTAAAAGGCTTTTCCATTGGGTCCTGTTTAGTTGGTGTGCCAAAATTATTGGGGTATTTTCATATTTGCGACCTAAGGCGCACGAACAAAAAATACATTGGCAGACTTGATTCTAAGTCGATCGGTATATGTTCTAAAAGGTATCTTTGTCCAATACTTTGTTGTGTAACAAACATTAGTATAAATTCATTAAACCCTGACCTAATTGTGGTGTAGGGCATAATTAAAAAAAAATCATATGTAATATTCCAGCACTGACATAAAGTTTGTTGGAAGTGACTTAACAAAGTTAGAATATAGGTAAAATAAATATATTTTCCTCAAACAAAAATCAATTTTAAAAAATTTTTCTAGAAAGTCTCGTATTTTTTTAAATCAATGATTTTTTGTTTTTTTTTTTTAACTAGAATTGGCAAAGCGGTCTAAATCAGTGGTTTGGTTTTAGTACCTTTGGCAATCAGTGATTGATTTTTCTTACCACCGTCAATTTCTGGATGGGATATTTCAGTTTAAAATTTCTGCTTTTACAGAAATTTTTCGTACTATAAGTGCAATACTTTAAAGCTGGTGAATAAAAATATTCAACAAGTAAATGCTTACAACAAATTTGACTACATTAAAAAGAAAAAACTATACCTAGTTCAAGCTCAAATGTTAGTTCATCTCATAGTCGGTTACAGCCTACAGCAAAACTTTCTTAAACATTTTATTTTATAAATATTTTTAAATTCAAGTCTTTGGCATTTCAAGTTCAGGGTATGTGTGTTATTGGTTATATTTGAAATGTATTTTCATACAAGAACAATGTACTTTTCTTTCCTCATGTATGTTTATTTTCTTTAGTAAATATTTCTGGTTCACATAAGGGTGGTTATTGTTATCTTAAGCATCGGTTTTAATTTGTTTTCTTTTTTTTATTGGATACATTTTTAATCAAAAACATAGTAAAATTTAATGGAAAACACAATAAAACTCAATATTAAAAAATATTAAAAAAATATTAAGATAGTATAAGGATTTTTTTCAAATAAGGGCCACCTTTATACACAAACAGCATGTGTGTTCATATACTTCCAGTCACGCATTGCACACTATAAGACGTCATGTGTGGCAATGTGGCAATTTTAATAAATAAAATGAACTTACTTCTCTATGGTAGTTCATTGATTTCTTCTATTTTTTACTATATTTTTTGCACCCTTTGATTAAAAATCTAATTGAATATATTTCATTTTGAATTTATTTATTTATAGTGCACAATGGGAAATTAATTTTAAAAAAATATTTTATAATATAAAAATAAATGTTTTTTTTTAGATTATCAGGTTTGTTCTATAGTAGCATAAACACTTGCTCACTTACAGCCATACCTAAACAAGAGCGGCAAGCGGAACGTTTTTTAACGTCTAGCGTTAACGCTGAAATGTCATCCCTAAACAAGAGCGGCAACGCTACGTCAAATCGATAAAAACAGGGTTATCAAAATAAAAAATATAACAACCCTGATTATTTTAACAACACAGCACATTACAATATTGGTGTTTCTGATTTATGTTTTGTGTTTTGTATAAAAACAAATATATATAAATAATAATATAAATACCCAATGCGCACAAAAACGGATGCGGATCCGTTACGGACCCGTTCCGGATCCGTAATAGAGTTAAAAAATGGAATCAGTGTAATCGCGATTTGACAGTGTAATCGCTAATTGAGTTTTTTTTAAGAAAAGGTCATTTGTGTGGACCCAGCAAAATCAGTTTTTAATAATTGAGTTTTTTTTTATGAAAAGGTCCTTGCAAAATGAATTTGTAAGTAAAACAAAAAATTCATCACAATATTAAATCTTTTTTATTAAAACCACGAAGTGGATTCCGTTTTATTAAAATACACGGGTCCGCAACGGATCCTAATATGATGTCCGTAACGAATCCGTAACGGATCCAAAAAACGGACATAAAATCCGTTTTTTGATCCGTTTTTTTAAAGAATTTCTCCCGCTTGCGGATCCAAAACTGATCCGTAACGGATTCCGCTACGGATCCGTTTTATGAAAACAAACGGGTCCGTAACGGATCCTAATATGATGTCCGTAACGAGTCCGTAACGGATCCAAGAAACGGACATAAAATCCGTTTTTGAATCCGTTTTTTTCGAGAGGAATTTCTCCCGCTTGCGTATCCGTAACGGATCAGTAACGGATTCCGTTGCGGATAGAAAATACGAAGAAGCGGATCCATTACGGATTCGAAACGGATCCGTTTGGCACACTGGGTAATAATATAATATATATACATAAATAACAAATATATTTTTTTCTGTCTTATTTTTTTGTTTATATCAGGGATGAGAAATGAGAATTTCGTTTCGGTACCAATAAAATTTTCAAGTAGTACTTTTTCGACTCTCAGAGTACTAAAATTATTTTTTATTTTATTTTTCTTAAAATTCATACAAAATGCATTAAAATAACATTAAATGTTATTGAACATAAATTTATGTTTATATGAATTTATAAAAAAATAAAGTTTTACTTTAAAAAAAGTATATTTTTTTAAATTAATGTACAAGAACAAAGAACTCCAAATGAGATCCAAATTAAATTAATCAATACAGCTAAAAAAGAATTTTATATATTGGTTGATAATAACTTATTAGATTTTAAAATTGTAACAACAAGAATTTGTTGCATTTAATAAATCTTTTGTTTGTATTAGATTTGATACTGTTGGAACATGAAGTCTGTTTCTGCCTTTGGTGTGTTCAGATTTTGGTATGGAAAAATTCTCTCAACGTTTGCAGAAGAATGTGGTATGGATAAAATACCTGCAGCAATTCTTAAAATATCGGGAAATAAATATTTGTTTAACTCATTTTTAATTTTAGATACTTTCAACCAGAAGCTATATATATTTTCCTTTCTAGAAAGTTTTAGTTCTTGCCAATCTGCCAACGCTCTGTATTGGATATTAATGGCGTCAAAATTATTTTCTTCGTTTGGAAAATTTTTTATCCAAAATTTCACGATACTATTGGTTCTTCCGCAAACAACGTTTTCAGGTGAAAGCTTACTGAACCAAATTAAAATTTCATTATAAAAATTTACTCTGGTCTTCAAATCCTCACAAAATTTAATATAACATTTTTTGGAATTTTCTTTTATATGATTTACAGTGCCGGATTCAATCTGATTTGTATTTATATACAAATCCCTTCCGTACCACAAAAAACGTCGTTTAGCGGAATATGGTTATCGTGGATATTTAATTGTAACGGTGTGCAATTATCTAACACATCTTTATTTATGAAGTTGCAAGCAATATATTAATAAAATTTATATATTAATAAAAATTAAAAAAATAAAATGAATTAAGAACTTCAAATCGTCCAATAGTATCAAATGAGTCGCGGGAGTACTTTGGAACATCGAATAGTATCAAAAAAGTACTATAGTATCCACTTTGCCATCCCTGGTTTACATTTGTTGTCTTTTGCAACTAACTTCACTATAAAACGCTCTGTCAAAATCGGATTTTCCAATTGCAAAGAGTTGCCGCCGCGTTGCCGCCGCGTTATTTCGGGATGCTACATACAAATTGTATGGGCATGAGAATTTTTGACAGCTAGAAAACGCTTGCCGCTCTTGTTTAGGTATGGCTGTTACAAATGTAATTCGATCTTTTGCTATTGTTTTCTGTCAAAATATGCATCATAAAATGAAATTGCTCTGAGTTTGTCCCATTATGCAAACTTGTTTTTAAATCAATAAATTGTTTATACAAAATGTTCAATATACTTAAAAAAAATATTAAATATCTGCATTTATAAGTAATATTGTATATATAATGTTATGTTATAATGTTATGTATTGGTATATATATATATTTAATTAAATTTTATATTAAACATTAATTTTGATCAGTATGACGCTGAAGATGGTTTTCTCGCTGTTATTATACACTTGTTACGAGATATCCTACAAGTTAAATATTTTGCAATTTTGAAGAAATGGTTTTCAAGTTACTGCTCATAGAAAATAAATTGGTTGGAATTAAATTGCAACCGACAATATTTAATAATTTTAATTGCAAGTACTTAAATTAAAATTCATCATCAGAGCAACAAAACTGAAATATGAACAGAAAATATATAATAATAATTTATAATCATTTTTAATGCAAATACGCAAAGAATATTGTGGAAACTTCTGCGTTTTTGGTGTTAATAAAATACAGTGTCTAATCAGTTTGATTACCGCAGCACAAAATTTGGTAAAATTATTTGTGCTTTTTTTCAAATGAAAAGTATACACATAGAAAGAAACCTATAAAAATAAATTTGTTAAAAATTACTTTCCAGAAAAAACTGCTAAAAGCAGTTTTTTTTATAACAAGTTTTTTGTTGTTGCGACCAATGTTAATATTTAAATTAGATTTTAAAAAGGGGTTTCCTTACGTGCTATTTTGGTCAATAATCTCATTTATTTGTAAATAAAAATCAATTTACAATGTTTTTGCTCAACGTTTAATTTGCTTTATTCAAACTTCTTCAGGAGCGTAAAGTTATAAAATCTGGCGACAAATACAAAATAAGTTTATAAATAATAAATTTTTAATTAAATATCTTAAATACTATATCACAGTTTAACTTACGATTTTTTGTTACATAGTCAGAAAATATAATATGTAAAATTTATTTGTAAATAAAAACTGGACATCACTACACAGAATTTTAAATAAATAATTAAATAAATATTAACAACACAGTACACAGAAAATAACAGGTTAAGCTGACTGTAATATCACAGAACTTTGACTAATTTCTAAATTATTGCAACTGAGTATTGGATCTTTGTGTTATCCGTATCTTCTCTCGTATTCATAGCATAATTAATCCTCTCTTGTATTCGTAAGTTTTCTAATGTATAGCGTTTATTTACTCTTTGTTTTTTTTTTTTTTTATTAATTAATAATCATATAATTACAAAGTATATACTATTACCCTAACCGAGCACTAGCTACCATGGCCTTCGGCGCGTTGTAGCGAAAACAGACCAGTGCTTCTGGTGGGAATCGAACCCACGATTCCCGCATAGATAAGCCAGCACGCTACCAACTAGCCTACCGTTGCGCACTATTTACTCTCTTTCTCTTTCTTTTTCTTTATCTAAAATCTTTATTTTTTCAAAATTCATAATATGATTGCATTTCTTTACATGTTGTGCTACTGCAGTTGTTTCTTTTTCTTTGTTTATATCAGCTTTGTGTTCTAATATTCTTGTCACTAACATTCTCTTTGTTGTACCAACATAAACTGTGTTACATTGATCCCTCTCATTGCCTTCGCATTTTCTCTCGTAAACAACGTTGTCAATTTTAAGCGTGTCTTGCTCTGCGTAAAAAGATGTCGAAAGGTTTGGTTTGACTTGTGTGCTATTTTTGTTTTTTTTTTCATCGTTGATCATGTGTTTTCATTGTTTTTGTCTCCGTTAATTTTGGGATATACGGTACACTGTAAAAAATCCTATCTTCGGTTTGTTCATAATTTTTGTGTTTTCTGTTGTTAAGCGTTTTATTGATTATGTTGTTTATTATAAAGCATTAAAAGCATTGGAATTCAGTCAAAAGCAAGAAAATATGGGGTCCCATATGCATTGAAGCCGAGAGACGTTCATTTCCGAATTTGCATGTCGGAAATGCTGTTTGAACAATAAAAAATGAAGTAATTTTTGTATCGTTGATTAAAGAGAGCAATCAACGAAAAACGACCAGAATATTCGACCAGACACGAGGCCATAATCTGCCATCATGACAACGCTCGGCCACAATGTTGCAAGACCGGTCAAAAACTATTTGGAAAACAATGGATGCGAAGTTTTGGCTCACCCGCTTTATAGCCCAGACCTTGCCCCTTCTGACTACCATTTGTTTCGATCGATGGCGCGGAATCAATATTCTACCAGAAAGATTGGAAGAAGTAGTGGCTAACGATGAACAATACTTTGAATAATGTATCAATTCATTTTGTTATTATAATCGACATTATTAACTTGTATACAAATATAATTGACTGGACCTTAAAAGTCCATTTGAGACAAATCTAGAAAATAACTAAGAATTAAAAATATTAGTTTTTTGATAAATTTAAAACTCACAACCTAATATATAAGATATTATTTTAATTTGTATTATAGTTTTCTAACAAAAGATTGAAAGACATATAAAATTAACCCCTAGATTTGTAACACCCTTTTTGATTTCAACCAAACTTGGTATAGAAGATGTATATCATATAACTATAAGCTCGTCCAAATTGAAGACAGCTTAACGCAGCGGATATTAAAATATCGCATTTCAAAATATAAAAAATATTCGAAAATTAAGCTCACTGATACCTCATTTCAAATCTACTTAAATTTTGGTTTTATTAGGGAAAACAAATTATTCACATCTCTACGACAAAATGAATTGATTTCAAAAACCGAGGTTCAAAATGCTGTATTTCAAAAAACTGGATTCTTAAAATTTTTAAATAAATATATGTTAAATAACTTCCCTATGCCGTATCCAAATCACTATGTGGAGCTCTCACGATATCCTGAGTTATGAATAAAAATGTGGCACATAATCAAAAAGTATTTTTAAAATCAGAAAATGGTGTAACAATTTTTTCTTATGGTAACCCAGTAAAAGGTTATTAAGTTTACAAAATGTTGTCTTTACTAAAATACAATATTTTATTGATTAAGAACTTTTTAACGGGCTGCGATATATTGTATATAATACTTTTCGTAGCTCAAAATACTTTTTCATTGTGGGTGTTAAAAACAATATTTTTATAATTTTTTACAAAATTGATACCTTAGAAAGTTTTTAACGATTCGCGATATATTGAATATGTTTATACCATCCCTGCGGGAAATGACCCAGTCGCTGGTATGGCCACGTGACTAGAGCTCTGTGTGTATGAACCTGTCCTAGTTTCGGTTCTGTTATATGAAAGTGACCGGTATTTTTAACATGGGCTTGTCATAGGAGGTGGCAATTGCTACCTTTAAAGCACCCCCGTGGAGAATAACGAAGGTTCAGGATAAGTTAGAAGTAGGCAGTGTTAAAGTAGGATAATTTTAGGATTTATGTGACATGCAACAGGACCATTGGGAAAATAATTATCAGGTGACTGGTGTAGGTGTAGGTGTACATATCGTCGAACTGGAGAACAGTTTTTGATGGAAAACTTGTCACATATTAAGCGCAATGTGTGCTGTTACTGAGGTAGTTTGAATGGATTTGTGAACTACCACTGCACTGGTCTAGGGAGTACATGTCGCCGGGTATGCGAAAAGTAATTAGCAAACAACCTTTTACTTTTTATTCACCGTGCGTCATATTATATACGAGTTGCTAAATTGTCCGTCCGGAACCAGTCACTAAACTTCCCTAAAACAGTGTTCATAAAACCTTCAAAATGGAACAACAAAAATCAATTTTAAAATAAGTTTATGTCAGTGTTATATCCGCTTTGTGGCAGTCAATGGACAGAATCCTGTGGCACTAATTGCCATGTTTTCATCAACTGCTAACGGGATTGAACCTGTTCAATGACCAGTACGAACTACAACTGCAACGTCCCTAGTTGCTTCAGTACACTATGATGTTATGTTACTTTTTACTCCAGTTACATGATATACCTGATATACATTGTCAATGTTTTGACATTACTATAGTCATGTGATTGGTCATTTCACACAAATTAACACTTTTTGGTATACAACAATTTCGGTTTCACCAGTTTCGTGACGTGGCACCCAATCATATATCACAAAATCGTCACTTTAGATCAACCTACCCTTCATTTCCCGCAGGGATTATTCTCAGTTGTTAATACATTTGTATTGTGTCAAAACATTTGTATTATTGATTAATGACTAAGTTTTGTTGGTTAGAATGTAATTCCAACCAATTTATTTTCTGGGTATGGGGAAAAGACTACACTTAGAATACTATGTAGGTAAAGGCCACTGCAATTGTAGTTGAAAACAAATGAAATTTCACTTAAAAAAGGACGACTTACATTTTATTAAATTCAACTAACATTGTCATTTGTTTTTTAATGTTCAAAAAATGACTAACAATTGTAGTAAAAATGAACCACATGGTAGTAAAAAATACCCAAGCATTTATTTTTTTTTCATTTTTTTAAATAACAAAAAACAACTGTAAAAAATGAATGTAAAATCATAAAACAGTCATTTGATGTTAGTTGTTTTTTTTAAATGAACTACAAGGTTAGTGAAAAATTTAATTTGTCTACAAACGACTGACATTTACATTAATAATAAATAAACTGTATTACAACCCAAAGAACTACATATTTTTAAAGCAGAAGTTCCCTGAGTGTACTTTTTCAGGAGTTGCAAATTTTTTTTAACGTAGTCGTAGTTTTTATTCTTTATTGTAAGTACATCGATATGTTGATAATATTATGTTTTCAAAAAAGTATAAAAATCGGTAAAAAGCTTACCCAGCAATAAATAAATGTCCCAGACTACTAATGTGCCAAATACCACTCGACCACGAAATTCAAGCAAACATCTTTAACGTTCGTAACTCTTTTATTATAAGATAGGAAACTTTTTTGTAGGATGTCGTTAAACTGCCCTAGGGTGACGTCAAAGGCAGACAATATTTTTGGGATAATTTACAAATCTCCAATTTCAAATTGTAAAATTTTCTTTCCTCAAAAACATTGAGATTTGAACTTCATGGAATTGTTAAATATATTTCAGAGAACGAAAATAAAAAACTCTAAAATAGACCCCGATACTCTTGGGTAGCGATTTTATTTTGGTTATAACTAATTTGTTGACGTAAAATATTTTATTAGTTAATTTTGTTTCATTTTATCACCATTGTTCTAGGTTGAAAAAAAAAACATTTTTTAGACTTCATCGACCTATGTGAACCTGCGACACAAAATGAAAAATTCATGAAACCAATTACTTGAACTTAAAAGACTAAAAAGACTACACAATCGAGACAATAGGCTTAGGGACACATTCACTAAGAAAGTAATTTTCATGTCACTGCTTGATGAAAAATTTAACGTTTGTTTAAAAGTTAAAGTAAGATTACCCGATTGTAAATCTTTTGCAGTTTTTTGCGTAGCCAGTTTGAGAAATATTTTCCTCTTATTTCTCAAAAATAACTGTACTTCCGAAATGGCAAGTAGATTAATTTTGCTTTAACTATGTTGAATTTAAAGTTTATAGCTGCATATATTTAAATTTCGCTCTAAATCTGATTTATCTATTACTTCAGAAGTAATATTTTAAATTGTTGTTTTTATTACACACAAAAAAAAATCGCTGAAAATTAATTAGGAGTATTTCAACTCATAAAGGTTAGTTTGCAAACATTTTATAAAAACAAGTAGCACTTTACCAAGTTTTTTCTTGTTTCTACTTAATGTTTGAATAATTTAGCTATGTGCTAACTGAAATTCTGTTACTACGACTCGAATTCGGTTATAACGAATTCCAGACTGTTGTCACAGCTCTACATTAGTTTTCATAAAAAAGTTCGGTTAATGCAACTGAGTTTCAGTTGCAACACCCAAAATATTCAGAGATCGAATGTAGATGTCGTTGTATTAACTGAATTTATAAGTTGTCAACAGTTCGGTTGGTACTTTATTTCAGTTCGGGTGGTACTTTATTTATCTGTGTGTTGAAATGCTCCTAATTACAACGATTTTTTTGTAAGTCCATTTTATTTAGTGTTATTTATATTCAGTGTTTATATTCAGTGCTCCGCCACGTATACGTAATTAAAGCATAGGAATATATAACTCATACGCAGTGTTGTTTTAAAACCTTAATAAAGTCTATATTAGCAAATATAAACGTAACGTATATCCTTATATACAGACAAAGAATATATAATCTTTTAATGCTAAATTCATAAATTATAATTATATATAAACATTAAGGTATTCCAAAAAAGTTTTAATTAGCTAGTTCCACAACCTTCAAAATATGCCATTATGAACATAAATATGGTCAGCCAAAAAAAAGTTTTAACAATATTTTGTTCCGAGGTCGCAGATCGTAATTGAATTTTCAAAGTTGTATTTCTTCTATTAGTTTATTTGAATTAAATAAAATATAATTATTATGATCACGATACATCAAATACAATATATATATTTTTTGACCGGAGTCTCCGTTTCGCGTATTTGGTAATCCAAAAAATTAAAAGTTTAAGTTCAACTGCAGCTGCAACTGTAAGAATATCTGTTATCATTACTGAAAATAAAAATAAAATCATATATAATGAAAGTCTCTGGTAAGTAGAAATCAACGCTATAACAAGTCGGATATTTGAATGACATCGTTCTGCGGTAACTAAAAGAATACCACAAAAAATTAATTTTTTTTTGTTTTGAATTTTTGAAAACTACACAACTTTTTTATATATTTTTTTTTTAATTTCGATCGCAGAATCCTAATCTCCTTATTAAATTTAAACCAAAATTTGAGAAATTTGGTTGAATTTTGAATTTTTACTTACATCTTTTCAAAAGATTTGGGTTTTTACTTAAAGTTATTATAGTTAGTTAAGTTTTGGCTTCGTATTTTTTTCTGCGCATTAATTAAGACAAGATTGAAAAATTTTGTATAGATGTAGCGGGTATAATAATTAAATTTTAAGTCAACCCTATAATTTGTATTAATTTCTTCTATAAACAAATTACTCTTTCTTAAACGTTAACTTTCTCTGCGACCTGTAAATGTTATAAAAAACTCCAACATTGGACTTTTTTTGGACCACTCTAATTTACAACATATACATAACATATAAACATAAACAAATTTATAAAGTTATATGAGGTTTATGGAAATAATTTATTATACAAAGTCTGTTCCAGAAACCCTCTATTTATGAATGTAGCATTTAGTCCTTTAGCAAACACTAAATACAATTATCTCCCGATTTCCATTATACTTTTTTTATACAATTTAAATTTTTCCACGAGTTATGTATTTTTTGTGTAAATCGAAGGATGGGGAAATTACCATGATTTACCCTGTTTTTATGATAAATGTACAAAAAAACTCAATCTATTAAATGTTAAGCGTTTTTTGATTTATATTTCCTAGACGCTACCAAGAAGTCGCTGTTTTTTGTCAAATTTTGTAAAAACAAAAAAATAAGAAAAAGGTTTTAATTACGTTTGTAAATCAAATCGCTAAATATTGAGATTTTGACAAATATTGCGGTAGAAAAATAATTAACAAAATATTTTCTATACTTTAGAAAAAGTGTCATAATATTATTTACTTTTCGTAAACATAAAATATTACTTCATTTATGAAAAAACTCGAGTACTTTTCATTTTAGAATATAAAAAAAAGTTGTATTGTTTTAACGATAATCGAATTGTTTAAAAAAGTAAACAACTTAATTAACGATTTTTTTAAACGATATTCGCTATTGAAAAAGTCAGCCCTTGTTGTTATCTAACCGACAACAATGTTTGTGTTGTTTATTCAATCGAGAAAATATTATATTTTTAAATAGAAAAATAGAGTTGTCCACTATCGTTAAAGTGTACTTAGTGAATCACTTAAACTTTACAGCAAACAATAGAAGTTGTCGATATGTTTTCTGATTGTCGAATCGTTAAAAATTACTGAATCGCACTAATGGTAGACTTATTAGAAAAATGTTCTCTCATTTTCAAAAACAAAATGAAAAAAAATTCATATAAAAAGTAAACAGAAAACCCTAGAAAACCAAAAAAAAAAAAACACCCATATTTCTCCCTAATGTCTTGTATAGTTTTATTTTTATACATAAAAATAGAAGTCGGTAACAAATTTTATTTAATTAAATTCAGATAATGAATAGGTTGAGAGAATGTAAAAAAAAGGACTTTTTCAGGAAAACAACAAATGTGGCTTATCATGTTTTTCCAATAAGCCCTTCAATTTATGAATTTTTTGATTAAATGAGTTAAATGTTTGATTAAATAACATATTGTGCTTAAGTTTTGAAAGTTTGATTAATGAATTTTATAATATTTAAGAAATAAAAATAAAAGTAAAGTTTGCATTTTAAGGATATTTTACATCCTTCACCAAATCGTTAACCTTAAGGGGGGACATTACATTCGCGGCAGAGAAAACAGACCTTTTTTAAAAATTCATAACTCAGTCAAAAACAAACATTTTTTCAAAATTTTTTATTATTGTAGAGAATTGAACATATTTCACTCCAACATGGTTTTATAGAGCTCCAAACTGGCGGCAGAGAAAAAAACGGGGCCTCGTGGTTGCAGCGCTGGGAGTCGCAAAAATTGTAAGATCTGTAAAAAAAATTACTTTTTCAAATCTTAACAAAATTGGTTATCGTATGACACGAGCTTTTTTTAAATTTTTTTTTTCAATTTTTGGTGATGTTCCAAATTTAAAAGTGTGTTTTTTCGAAAAAAACAAAATTTTAACTTTAAAAATTCATAAAAAATCGAAAAAAAAAATTTAAAAAAAAAGCTCGTGTCATACGATAGCGGCTAGTGCGGCAACCAGTACGAAAAACATGGTTTGGAGATAAACGCGTTCAAAGTTTGTGAACAAAGAAAAAAAGGTTACCTTCAATCTGCCATGCCTGCTTCGTACTGTATGCCTTCGTTATCTTGTGTTGTGCTGTTTCTTACAGTTTTTTGCAATCGTTTAGCAATTCGGGCTTCTTTTGAAGCTTCATATGCCTTCACTCTGGCGCATTTCAAACGATTTGCATCATTTCCACCAAAAATCAGGTAACAAGTAAAACAAGTATATACCAGCTGCCGTACGTAGGTAGCGCGAAAATTAAAAATGCGCTCTGCGGCTGTAACTTTTGAACCCGTATTAATTTTTCCATGAAATCTTAAGAATATTTACTAAAATACAAAATTATTGAAAAGTCGATTTCAAAAAACGGCCAATGGCATGTCCCCCCTTAAAGTCGATAGTTTAAAACCATATTAAAAATTACTCGCAGTTTATTCTGATAAATAAATTTTTTTTTTTTTCATAATTTATTAATTACAACTGAGTACAATTAATACTCATCTAGTAATATACATTTCAATAAAAAATCACAATTTTATAGAAAATAACCCATTGGTTATTACTAAGGATTTTAAAAATATTTATAATCACTAAACATACGCCAGTTACAGATCCGTGGGCAAAGTTATTTTAAGTCTTCTATGCTGCATAGGATTTGTGATAACTTCACGTAGTTCTTCATTTCTTTGTTGAAGAAATGAAGAAGATAGAACATAGAAATGAAGAAATATAAATTAATAAGGATCTTTAAAGAAAAACTTGACTTTTGGTAAAATTAAAATAAGAGAATATTTAAAAAATTGAAGCTAATACTAGAATGTTGAGTTCACATTCGCGATATACGTACTACAATTGCTAAGTCGCATCTCTGCTACATTTTTAGTTTTATAATATGCGATTAAAAAAAATAAATATTTGATTGCATAGAGAAAAATATAATATTTTAATCAACTCTTATTATCATACTTAAATTTACTTGTTATTTTTTACGAGCATTTTCAAATTAAGTGTGAATATTATTTAAGTAAATACGAAGCAAGTAAAATTAAAATTTTTCGCATTAAAATAATATCTCAACGTTATAAGTAGAGTAATAATGTATAATGTTAGCTTTGGAAAAGAATTTTGGTCTCGCCAATTATAGTTTTTTATGTCTAAATTATAAGGTTTTAAATATAATGTGCATTCAAAGTCATTATAACGGAAACCACAAAAATACACATGAAATTGCATGTTATTGAATCATGAATTTCGAAGATCTACAACTTTTTTAAACTTTTTTGTAAATTAAAATTTCTTCTATAATTAGAGTGACCATTTGTATTGATTTTATCAGAACATGTATTAGTTTTTGGTCACGTGTACTGGTGAAATTATCGTGTACTGATTTGTACTTTGTATTGATTGTACTGATATTTAGCACCTAAACAAAAAAATATATATATTCTTTTCAATGCAAAAACTTAAAATTTGCTCAATTTAAAACAAAGTTTTAAGAAATTGTTATCTTTTCTATAAAGTAAAGCATTCTGAACAAAATGTTTTTCTACATTAAAAAATGATTAATCTGACGGAAGAATGGGTTCTTTGAATTAATTTTTCATTCTTGTAAATTTACTAATTCGATTTTTTTTTATAAATTTTGGTATTTTTCATAATCTCTGTAAACTTTTGTTAGAAAAATTCCCCTTAATATCGTGTTTTTATATTTATATTATATATTTTTTTTAATTTAACAATATTTAAAGTTATTTTTATTAGATTATAAAATTGATTTAATGCCATTAGTTGAATTCCAAAATATATCTGCTAAATTTTTTTTAATTTTATGCATAGTTAATTATTTTTAGAATATTGTTTTAATATTACAATTTACATATTTAAATTAAACTTAATCTGTTTTTATTTAATTTAATGCTTAATTTTGTACTTTTTTGTGTAAAGCTTCTATTATAAAACTAATAGTGTTTTCTTTTCTGGAAAAAAATGTTGCCTTCTTAATGTGCAACATTTTTCAAATTTTGCCCTTGCCCCATTAAAATTAAGCATTTTTAAAATCAGAATATAACACAATTTCATCACATATTACATTTATTTAAACAAATCTGTTTTTTATGGCCGTAATTTCAAGCAATATATACCTACTGGTGCTTAGATACCTACCGTGTACACGAACAAAATCGGGTAGGTATCTAAGCACCGGTAGGTATCTATTGCTTGAAATTACGGGCATTAGTGTTGTTAAGGTTCGGGTTCGAGTCCCAGCAAATTTAAAAAAAAAAAATTAATGTTTTTTTTAAATTTAATTTTTGTTTTTTTAATTATTTAAAAAATTTGGATTTAGCTCCATACATTTTTTTCAATTAAATTTTTTTTTATAATTTTGTTTGTAAGCGAATTTCAGATTAAAAAAATTATTAAATACTTACAAAAAGAAAAAATTAAAAAAAAAATAGCAAACACAAATTAAAAAAATCGTAAATTAAATTTAACAAAACAAATAAAAAAATATAAAAAAATGTGATACCAATATGGGTTCGAACTCGGGATCTTCTGTGTCAGAAGCCAGCGCACTACCACTCTGCTACCAAGGTGAGAGTTTTCTCGCCAAAAACTTTGCAATATATACACATGAGATTGATAAACCACAAAACAGAGCAACATCCGACCCTGTAAATGTTTTGAGGGCAGAGAATGTTGAATTTTTTGCCTTTTAAAGGGCAACATTTTCAGAAAGAAAGACGGCACCCTCTCAGAGTGTTTACCTTATTTTAGAAAAAAACACAAAAAGGTAATTTGAGGGCAAAGGGCAAAGTGCAAATGAAGAGTGTATGCGAATAAGGATATACAGACCATATTTTGGGGATCGCGTTCTTTTACATAATATAATTTGGGGTTTTTTGCCGCAGTTTTTCGTTTCCCGGGAAAGCGTAAATTTTTTTTGGTTTGCATTAATAAGAAAATTTTTATTAAAAACCATAAATTAACCATAAACATAACAACTGAATTAATTACTGAATATAAAAAATATAGGTACGCCATATATGAGATCGAAAATGAAAACATAAAAATTCAATTCTTAAAATGGGTAAAATATTTAAGAAACCATAATATAAATTCACTTTTACGGCTTAGGAAATAATTCCTTAACATACTCAAAGCGTTTATTGACTAGTTAGAAAGTATTTTTGTTATTGTGTTACTGGAAGTACTCGTTCACTTTCAACCGAAGTTGGACGAAAAGTAGGAAGTGCATTAAAGAAATTTTAAATATTTATAGTATGTTTTTGAAAACTTCCTTCATAAAATCCAAATTTTTTTTTTATGGAATATTTTGAAGTGTTTGTGGCGTTAGATGAGAACATAAGTTGACGTTATTAATAGCTGCATTTAAGACTTGTTCAAATGTTTTATTTTATACAGCAACACATTCTTCAACATCGTCATAATCTTAAATTTCCTCTATATCATTATATCCGCCAAATAGACGATAAAATATACTTTCAGCATATCCAATTACTGAGCACTTAGAAGTATAGGAAAACGAACTACAACATTTTACCAATGTTGGTAGATATTTGTGATGGCAAGTACTTACAATTGTCATTACAAACCTCATAATTTCTTTATGTGGATGTAGCGCAAAATAATGACATATCATTATCAACCACCGTACAAAAATATAAAAATGGACCCATGGAAATTGCAGATATTGGGTTAAAATATTATACGAAAAAATGCCTCATTAAATTATGTTGGGGACATCCAAATTCAGAATTTAGATCAAAAGAACTATTACCCTACTTTTTGAGTCTTATTCAATACAGTGTTGACAAAAAAATTTAAACTTTAAATAGCCACAAAATTTGACTATACCAAACCCTTTGGGTGTTTTACTATACTAATGTAAAATATTCTTCAGGAATAGCAATTAAAATCGATTACTTTTACATATAATTATAAGCGGCTTCAGTAATTAATATACGGGGAAATTTCATACGTCATAAGTGTGCAATTGCATGTGTTTGTTGTTTTTTGCACACTGAGGCGTATGAAATTTCCCCTAATATTAATTGCCGGAGCCGCGTATGCATATAATTGTAGTTAGTTAGTTAATTGTTCTATATTTCCAAATTCTGTTTGTAAATTACAAAATTGTCTAAAAATATAATTGAAATTAGAACATACTACTATGACTTAGTGTCGTCAGTCGGAAAAAGAAATTATTAGCTTAGTTCTAAATAGTGTTACATGTTACATATTTCGTAATTGGATTCAAAAATAAGATCTTTTCTATCGCACTGTTTAGCATCGTTTAAAATATTGACTTTTCAGATTCTGTCAACGTAGTTTTTTTTATAGTATTGATATCTTATGTGTAGAAATATAGGGCATTTCCGTATGAAATGAATAATATTTTAAACATCGTTTAAATTAAATAGGGAGCAGGTACGGGGTCTTTGCTGTTCAAACCTAGTTCCATTTAGTTCGATTAAATCTGATCTCGCTTTAAATATAAAGTTTATAGCATCAATATTATGGTTTATTTCAAAATATGCCTGTTTAGTTTTTAATACAAACGATTTGTTTCAGTTTCCTTCGCTAAATTCAGTTCCATTTCATTGCTGTTTTATCTAGTTATAACATATATTCTAAAACGTTCTCAATGTCCCCTCGTTGTGCATTACAAAATTCTTAGTGCATTGACATTTCTTTTTTAACAACAATTAATGTAATCTGATTTGGCAGACGGTTAACATTCAAGCATAAGTATATATGTCGGTGTAGAAGTAATCCATATTCTGTTATTACGCTACGTCTGGTCAGCCATAAATTTATTCCATTTTATATGATTCCCATAATGATTTTTGATATGGTGTACATAAATGATCTCCCTCGATAATTGTTGAGGTATCCCAGTTACCTTTTTTATAAATTGCAAAAATTGTGCTTCTGACGAATTTTTCGTTTAGTTCAGCAGTTTCAAAAACAGTATTAAAGGAATTTGCTACTTCTTCGACGATATTTTCTAAAAATCTCAGAGCTTACTCGGTATAGGGCATCATAAATTAGTCAAATTGAAAACACATCTAATTTTAAAAACCTTTCATTTAAATTTAAACTTTCATTATTATTTGAAATGTGAAGTTTATGAAGTTATATCAGATTGTATTGAGTTATATATAACTTGATCAAATTAGAAAAACCCATTTTTCGGATTAAATTCTATCAGATGAGATCCCTTGGGTTGACATGATATAAAGTTATGTATGCCATTTTTCTTATCAACTAAGACATAATGTGATATGAAATTATCTATATGACTATAAATGTTTATATATAGACATATCTGAACATTTTTCATTGGGCTGCTTGCTAGAGCTTATATTTTTTCATAAACTAAAATAATTATTTGCTGACACTGGTCTTTTTGCTTAAATTATATACAAACTCTTACAAAATGTAGGTGTTGTAACTGTATATCTTCATTATGGAAGCCCATTATATTACCTCTGTAATTTTATAAATATACGTTCATCGTAAATTGAATACATTACTAGTGAACATTATTATCAAAGGTTAACTCATAGCATACCATTTACCATTTGCTTTATGTATATTAAAGTGTGTCCAAACGCAACAATTTTTTCGTGGCCGCCTAAAAATTAAATTTAACATTTTGTATGATATTTAATTTTTTGCAACAACCGTTAGTGAGCTGGACCATTTTGAAAAAAGTGAGTATTTTTTTGTAGATATCTTTCATTTGTATACAGTTTCTTGGATAGAAAAAAAAATCTTTAAAAAATTAAAAAGTAAATTTAAAAAAGTGCAAATGAAGAGTGTATGCGAATAAGGATATACAGACCATATTTTGGGGATCGCGTTCTTTTACATAATATAATTTGGGGTTTTTTGCCGCAGTTTTTCGTTTCCCGGGAAAGCGTAAATTTTTTTTGGTTTGCATTAATAAGAAAATTTTTATTAAAAACCATAAATTAACCATAAACATAACAACTGAATTAATTACTGAATATAAAAAATATAGGTACGCCATATATGAGATCGAAAATGAAAACATAAAAATTCAATTCTTAAAATGGGTAAAATATTTAAGAAACCATAATATAAATTCACTTTTACGGCTTAGGAAATAATTCCTTAACATACTCAAAGCGTTTATTGACTAGTTAGAAAGTATTTTTGTTATTGTGTTACTGGAAGTACTCGTTCACTTTCAACCGAAGTTGGACGAAAAGTAGGAAGTGCATTAAAGAAATTTTAAATATTTATAGTATGTTTTTGAAAACTTCCTTCATAAAATCCAAATTTTTTTTTTATGGAATATTTTGAAGTGTTTGTGGCGTTAGATGAGAACATAAGTTGACGTTATTAATAGCTGCATTTAAGACTTGTTCAAATGTTTTATTTTATACAGCAACACATTCTTCAACATCGTCATAATCTTAAATTTCCTCTATATCATTATATCCGCCAAATAGACGATAAAATATACTTTCAGCATATCCAATTACTGAGCACTTAGAAGTATAGGAAAACGAACTACAACATTTTACCAATGTTGGTAGATATTTGTGATGGCAAGTACTTACAATTGTCATTACAAACCTCATAATTTCTTTATGTGGATGTAGCGCAAAATAATGACATATCATTATCAACCACCGTACAAAAATATAAAAATGGACCCATGGAAATTGCAGATATTGGGTTAAAATATTATACGAAAAAATGCCTCATTAAATTATGTTGGGGACATCCAAATTCAGAATTTAGATCAAAAGAACTATTACCCTACTTTTTGAGTCTTATTCAATACAGTGTTGACAAAAAAATTTAAACTTTAAATAGCCACAAAATTTGACTATACCAAACCCTTTGGGTGTTTTACTATACTAATGTAAAATATTCTTCAGGAATAGCAATTAAAATCGATTACTTTTACATATAATTATAAGCGGCTTCAGTAATTAATATACGGGGAAATTTCATACGTCATAAGTGTGCAATTGCATGTGTTTGTTGTTTTTTGCACACTGAGGCGTATGAAATTTCCCCTAATATTAATTGCCGGAGCCGCGTATGCATATAATTGTAGTTAGTTAGTTAATTGTTCTATATTTCCAAATTCTGTTTGTAAATTACAAAATTGTCTAAAAATATAATTGAAATTAGAACATACTACTATGACTTAGTGTCGTCAGTCGGAAAAAGAAATTATTAGCTTAGTTCTAAATAGTGTTACATGTTACATATTTCGTAATTGGATTCAAAAATAAGATCTTTTCTATCGCACTGTTTAGCATCGTTTAAAATATTGACTTTTCAGATTCTGTCAACGTAGTTTTTTTTATAGTATTGATATCTTATGTGTAGAAATATAGGGCATTTCCGTATGAAATGAATAATATTTTAAACATCGTTTAAATTAAATAGGGAGCAGGTACGGGGTCTTTGCTGTTCAAACCTAGTTCCATTTAGTTCGATTAAATCTGATCTCGCTTTAAATATAAAGTTTATAGCATCAATATTATGGTTTATTTCAAAATATGCCTGTTTAGTTTTTAATACAAACGATTTGTTTCAGTTTCCTTCGCTAAATTCAGTTCCATTTCATTGCTGTTTTATCTAGTTATAACATATATTCTAAAACGTTCTCAATGTCCCCTCGTTGTGCATTACAAAATTCTTAGTGCATTGACATTTCTTTTTTAACAACAATTAATGTAATCTGATTTGGCAGACGGTTAACATTCAAGCATAAGTATATATGTCGGTGTAGAAGTAATCCATATTCTGTTATTACGCTACGTCTGGTCAGCCATAAATTTATTCCATTTTATATGATTCCCATAATGATTTTTGATATGGTGTACATAAATGATCTCCCTCGATAATTGTTGAGGTATCCCAGTTACCTTTTTTATAAATTGCAAAAATTGTGCTTCTGACGAATTTTTCGTTTAGTTCAGCAGTTTCAAAAACAGTATTAAAGGAATTTGCTACTTCTTCGACGATATTTTCTAAAAATCTCAGAGCTTACTCGGTATAGGGCATCATAAATTAGTCAAATTGAAAACACATCTAATTTTAAAAACCTTTCATTTAAATTTAAACTTTCATTATTATTTGAAATGTGAAGTTTATGAAGTTATATCAGATTGTATTGAGTTATATATAACTTGATCAAATTAGAAAAACCCATTTTTCGGATTAAATTCTATCAGATGAGATCCCTTGGGTTGACATGATATAAAGTTATGTATGCCATTTTTCTTATCAACTAAGACATAATGTGATATGAAATTATCTATATGACTATAAATGTTTATATATAGACATATCTGAACATTTTTCATTGGGCTGCTTGCTAGAGCTTATATTTTTTCATAAACTAAAATAATTATTTGCTGACACTGGTCTTTTTGCTTAAATTATATACAAACTCTTACAAAATGTAGGTGTTGTAACTGTATATCTTCATTATGGAAGCCCATTATATTACCTCTGTAATTTTATAAATATACGTTCATCGTAAATTGAATACATTACTAGTGAACATTATTATCAAAGGTTAACTCATAGCATACCATTTACCATTTGCTTTATGTATATTAAAGTGTGTCCAAACGCAACAATTTTTTCGTGGCCGCCTAAAAATTAAATTTAACATTTTGTATGATATTTAATTTTTTGCAACAACCGTTAGTGAGCTGGACCATTTTGAAAAAAGTGAGTATTTTTTTGTAGATATCTTTCATTTGTATACAGTTTCTTGGATAGAAAAAAAAATCTTTAAAAAATTAAAAAGTAAATTTAAAAAAAAAAAATAGTACAGCTCACGGTTATCGCAAAACACGAAATATTTCGTTAATATTCTTAGATTCAGATGACCACAATTTTTTTTTTTTTTTTTGAAATGACCCACCTTAATGTATATATGGTGCAAGTATTTATAAATTCATAAACAGACATTATACTGAACATAGGCCAACGATAAATTTTATTAGTAAACAGTTTTTGGTAATCGATTTTTAGTCGTTCATTGAATGCTTCAGTGATTTGTTCAATCAAGAAAGGTGTTATTTGCAGTTTCATTTGAATTATTATCAATAAATGAAAATTTTTAATTTTGATTTTTAAATGACTGGGTTGAAGGTAAAAGTATTAGAGCTTGAAATGTGCGTATTTATGTGTTAAGAAAGTAAGATTTAGCTTTATGGCTTTGATGTTTAACATATTTTACATTAAGTTGAAAAAATAAATCAAAACTCATATAAGGGCTATTCTCAAAAATATTTAATATTAAAATAACTGTTAACTTTTTTATTTTTTGTTTTAACTTTGTGGTTCTTACACGGTAGTAAACCATTATTAAGTGACTTCAAATTCGTTTGCGTGACTCACTTTCTGCAAGGACCTCAAAAGTTATGGCGGTTTAAATTTTAAAATTTAAAAAAATTCTCAATATTCGATTTTTTGATTGAATACGAAAAAATTTCGGACATGTATACCACTGTTTAATATTTTCTGGTGATGTCATGGAAATTTACTGCCTTATTTGTAAAAGGCGTGGTAGAGAAGAATGAGTGTATTTATTAAAAATCATAACTACATTGCAAATTTTCAATTTCTGAATCAGACTGCGCAGTTTCTGGTATTGAACCTTCGTCAGTGACCCTGTTTTTTTTTTTTTTTTTGAATAATGTAATATTTGTTATGTTTTTATTTGTTCAATTGCGTCTATATGAAATTTTCTGTACAATCACTGACCGTGATATAGACAAACTGATTTCTAATGCCATACGCACTCGCACTACAGAGCGCTTTGGCCCACTGATCTGTCGTCAGGTCGAGTTTTGTTGTGATTAAAACTAGTTTTACACAATACACGGTGTTTTTGTTCTTGCATACATAATCTCAGAAGTACAACTCGAACAACACAACAGTGTTGTGTCAAATTTTTTGGTGTTTCAAAAACTAAATTTTTAAATATTTAAAAATTATAATTGGTTTTGGAGATTATATTTTGGATTTAATGTAATCAGTTAAAGAGAAAATGTATTTTCTACAAATTAATTCCAACTGTGTGAATTTTTGTAACATGATGCTTTTAATGCTTACTAAATTTCATTTGATCCATAAAATATTTATTTCTTAAAATTTATTAATGCTCGCTCACCTGGTTTTGTGTGGAAGTATGGACAAATCGTCAAAATAATGTTAATTTTGACGAATTTTGCGCACCAATGTTGATATTCCGGAGCAAAACGTATTTAGAGAAAAGAGTCAATATTTAGCACACAGTCCCTTATGAAAACAATTTGAGATGTCGATCAATTATAAGCGTTGCCACTATTATTCTAGGTTTTAAAAATCCTGCTTGCTATATAAAAAAGCAAAAACAAATAATTCAATTTTTGCACATTTTTCAAAAAGTCCATAAAATTTTATACTTAAACGTTTTAATTTGATCCTCTGTTTTCTGTTGTAAAACAATCTAAAAACTTAGAGGGCGCAGCAAACTGCCCTATTTAATTAAAAACAGCATATGCGAAAAACAGCCTTTCGAACAAAATTCACGCTTATTTTTTGTTCAACTTTTGTTATGGTAGCATTCTATATCTATTAAGAGTACATCAACTACGCAGAACTACAACATTACCGAAACAATGTTTTCAAATTTTTATTCCATGAAGGTGCGTTAGTGTCCGGTACAAAAAGCACCAAAAATTTAAAAACTGTAGGGTGATGTATTTATTTGGAGATTTTTGTATTACCAAATGGAAACCAAAAGTTGAAAGTCTTGATAAAAAAATAAAAGAACAAAAAAAGTGAGCTTTTTAAAATTTTTAATCTTAGCATAACAATTAGAAATATAGACTTGTGGCCCTACAATTTAGCAATTCTACTAGTTGAGGTGTTCATAATCCAAATAGATTACCGGCTTTTCTTAAATATAAAAATTAAGAAAGTTATTAAAAAATAAAATCCGTTTCAAATGATTTAAATATTTTTGACATTAGTCCATATCTGTATATAGTGTATAGTAGTACATAAATAGAAATCGCTCATACGCTCATACGCTCAGAAACAGAAATTTATTTATATTACAAACTGAAATGTAGTTTAGTTTTTTAGAGAAACAATAGAAATACACTCAGGTAATCTCTGCAGCAGTCGTATTTGTAGCAGTTGTATATTGTATATCTATTTTTAAGTAAAAGAAAAGTAATTTATTGAAGAAATTTAGTTTTTAACATCTGTATATGACAAATTTTTACTTTGTCTAATGGCTGAGGATCAAACCAACGCCATCTACCGAATTTTTCGGTTGTGATAATATTAATTCCATTGATGCAACAGAAATTCTGCCACGACAATATAATTTCGATTAACTGGACAGAAATTTGGTAACAACTACCACAAAATTCAGAAGCTACAACCGAACCACTCGATTGGCTACAAATACGGTTGCTACTACCGATTCTGTTTTCTGGGTGCAGCTACATTTTAGTAGTCAGATTGTTTTCAACCAAACTAGATAACATGACATGATGAAACGTTTTATCCAAAAATTCGAATATATATAATACATTAAAGGCGTCCAAAAAAATGAAAGTGATTTCTTAAGTCAAGCCATGGGCTAGTTTGGTTCCTTTGTATGTAAAAACATTTAATATGAAGTTTGGTGCCGAGTGGATAAAGAAAACACGAGGCGGAAATCGATTGAAAATTAAAAGTGTGTTTTGTGTGGGGGCAAAATGGCTTCTTTTTTGCGTTTTTTCAAAAAACTGTTAATATTGAAGCAGTTTTTATTCCATATTATAAATTAATCGAAATGAAGACAAAAAAGTGTTTTAAAAAAGATATAAAAATCCAAAAGCGGTTGAGAATTACCCGAGTAAAAGAAAAATATCCCAGACCACTAATGTGCCAAATACCACTTCATCAAACATTTCGAGCCCACATCCTAAACGTTTTAGAAATTAAATACCAAAATATTTTTTTTTTTACTTACTGGACCCATTAACTGTTAGATATGAAATATTTAATTTTTAGGATGTCGGTATCCTGTCCTAGGGTGACGTCGAAAACCAACAATATTTTTGGGGTATTTTTCAAATCTCCAATTTCAAATTTTAAAAAATTTTGTTCAACAAAATTAAAAAAAAAAATAGTTTGGCACACTAAGGTCTCATTAAGTATAAAATTTAAAATAAAAATACCAAAAATTGCACATATCCCCCTTTAATTTAGAAAGGGCAGCTATTTAAATTCGGCGGATTTCGAGGAAAAACCGCTTTTTTTTTGCACAAAATTCGATCATTGGGTAAAATTTATCTACTTTTAACAAGTAACAATTAATGCTATTCAGAGTTTTATAAAACAAACTACAAGCACTATATTCTGAAAATTTGGTCAAAATCGAACTACGGCAAAGGTCAAATTTCAAGGTCAAAGATCAATTTTTTTCGAAATTTTGAAGATTTCATGAAATAGATAACGAAAAATCATGTGGTATCTTCGTATTTGAATGAAAGTTGAATAAATTATTTTCCGTAGTTGGTATTTATTATTTAAAAAGGAAAAAAACCTTAATTAACCCTTTTGTGCAATTGGAGCCAAAAATGTCCCAATATTTTTTAACATTAAAAAACGCATTTTCTTTCAAATATCTACATAATAGAGGTAAAATTTTTAAATTATAAATAAAAAAAAATATAGATTTACTTTATTTAATTTAATTACCTAAAATCGTTTAAAAACAGTCAACTTAAATTTATAGTTTTCACTAATGAGATATACAAAATACTACAAAAATTTTCTGGAGCTCATTCAAGTTTGATAGTTTTACTTTTTGTTATTCCTTAAAAATGCAATTTCTAGGATTAAAACCCTCAGGCAAATACGCAGTCCAAATACATAAAACCGCCATGCAATGATGAAAAACAAAACTAATTTTGTTTGAGTTTGAATTTTAACGTCTTTTTCAGACAATTGCAATTAATACTATAATTAATATGCAATTTTATTTAATTTTAATTGTGAAAGGCGTGGTAGAGAAGAATGAGTGTATTTTCTAAAAATCATAACTACATTGCAAATTTTCAATTCTCTGAATCAGACTGCGCAGTTTCTGGTATTGAACCTTCGTTAGTGACCCTGTTTTTTTTTTTTTGAATAATGTAATATTTGTTGTGTTTTTATTTGTTCGATTGCGTCTATATGACAGTTTCTGTGCAATCACTGACCGTGGTATAGATAAACTGATTTAATTTTGAAATAAAACAATTTTTTTAAAAAAACTATCTACAAAAGTATAGCCTTTTTCTACTTTGTTTTTATAGTTTGAAAATTAAATTTATAATTAGGAAATAAATATAAAAAAGTAGCAACTTTGAAAAACCTTTAAATTCAAAAATGCTAACTCACAAAAACAAATTATTTGGAATCTAAATTTTTGTATGCCATAAAAATTTCGAAGAAATAAAACATATTGTTTTTTTAGTTTTGGACACAGCTTACCTCTGTGCATTATAGGTAACCACGTATTTTTGCAGTTTTCGTAAGGTGGGCAGTAATAATATGTTACTAGTTTACGCGACATCGCCATATAAAAGTAATGAGATTTTTAATGAGAAATTTAAATACTTGTCATTACCAAATATGTACGTATATATCCACTTATATGGTAATGCCTTTCAACAATAAGATATAAAATTTTTCAAATAACTGCTGTTTTTTTTTTATGAATTCTGGCAATACACACTTTAGTTCTTAATATTCAAAATATTTGCATACAAATGATAGTGGCAAACATTTGTATGCTTTTATGTAAAATATATTAATCTCGCTAAAGCAGTAACACAAATTTACATAAATTGTGTTGTGATGAGATACCAAAGAGCAATCTACCATCACAGTACCTTTACATATACAGCGGTTACATATATACCTATGTATGTAAATATGTAGCTTATACGAATGTGTATATTTTATTCAAACACTAATTCCACTTGAGATAAAATGAAAGGATATGTGTATGCTTAAATAGCCATGTATGCAAATAATGTCAAATACTTAGAAGGTTTTTAACTCAAGATGTTTCCTAGCTTTAGAAATCAATAAAAACGAAAAAATTTAACCAATTATAAAAAATAACTTAATGGTTTATTCAAAAAATTCTTTTTGCGATAGAAAAACACAATATTAGATCTTATTCTAAAAATTACAATTTAGAATTCGGACTTCCATGGCAACGCTGTTAACCATCTTATTATAGACCATTTTTTTAAAGTCAAAATCGGGTGCCATCGTTAAACATTGGGTACTCATTTGAGAAAAAAAATTAATTTTCGAATCAATTTTTTAGTTCCTAACGTATCCGGATTTTTAAATAAACTCAAGAATTAAAAAAAACATCAAACCTTTTTTACAAAAAAATATTATTCAAAAATTTTAAAATGTCTCTACGTTAGGGACTTCTTTTTTAAGAACTCTACCAAATAAAAAAGAACCCACTGTGCAGGCAGCCGGTTTTCAATATCTTGTTTTGAGAAAAAAGCATTTAAAGTATATGGCAAGGAGTGTGTTGAACAAGATGTAACTTTTTTTTATTTCTGCGATTTTTTCTCCAAAACATTCACAGCATATAGAAAAAAGTTCAAACTATTGAAATATGAAAAAAAGTTAAAAAAAAAGAAATTTAAAGCTACTACACCCCTAAAATTTTAATTATAAAAATAATTGACAAAATTAACAGCTTCACAGTGTAGAAATGGTAATGACTTATCATTATTGTTTGGGTTACTAGTATTGACACCACCTTACTCTATGCATTACTTTAACACAAATAATAACGACTTACTAGTTGCTTGTTAACTTTCTCACTATTTCAATACATAAATTAATGCGTTACCCATAAACACCTGTTATTATCATTTACATTTCAAATATAAAGAAATGATTTGAACATTTTTTAAAAATCTGTTTTTAGACTCATTATTATTTCAATTCTGGTAAAGACATATATAACTACATACTTTTGGTTTTTAGTAAGCTCGAAAGCAATGACATTTTGTGCAAGCAAGTAATTTATCTGGTTATCTATCAAATATAACATGTCGAGATAGCCTGATATTAGAATCGTTCCCCTTGTAAAAAGAATTATATGGTAGTATATCTAATTAGATAATGCCCAATATCTAATCATAAAAATGGTGAATCATATTGGATTATATTGGATTAAATTCTTTCAAATTATATAAAATTTAATCTGAAATTTGACCTGATGTTAGTGTACTAAGTAATACATAAAATTAAATACAATTACAATACAATATCATAGAAATGGTTCAATTTGTACTTCTATTAAATATAATATGTAAATTTAATAAAATATAAATTTTAATAAGTTTTCAGAAAACATTGTAGAATTTTTCACTGAAGTTGAGATTTGCATTATAAAAGTGAGAAAAGTTTAAATAAAATTATAATTTTTGAACTTTGTATTTTTAAATAAAATTAAGATAACACATTTGATTTGAAATAAATCAAGAAGAATGAAATAATGCATGAATGGTAATTTAAAAGTTTCAAATCGTATCGAACAAATGGTTTTTTTAAGAAAAATTCAACTGACACTATGTAGTTCATACCCTATGGGGAATGAGGAGTCAATTGACCTAAAAGTGACTGGTTAAAGATGGCTTATCACAGGACTAGTATAATTTAATACTGAAGTGGGTTAAGCAGTGCCAATTGTCCTAACATTAAAAAAACGAAGGGACCGATATTGTGACACACGCAGGACCGGTCCCATTCCCCATAGGGTATTAACCGAGGTAAAATATCTTTATAATCTTTTATAATTTTCCACAGTCTTTAAAATTTAAAATTATTTGAAGTGTTGAAATTCTTTCATTTGATAAATTAAAATGTTGTTCGGGTTACATTTAATATAAAATGTATGTGTTTTCGGTTTAAAATTGTGCAAAGTTCAAAAAAATTATGGTAGAAATTGCAAAGTTTTGGGAAGTTCGTATTAAAAATGAAAAATTACATGAAATTTTGTTTGTGGGACAGCCAAAAATAGTTCGTCTTAGCAGAGGGTTCATGCCAAAATGTCGAGACTTTCAATTATTTAAAATAATATATTAATTTCTTATTTTAATTCAATAATATATTATAAAATATTTATTTGAAGTAAGAATACACTCAGGGAACTTCAGCTTTAAAAATATGTAGTTGTTTGGGTTGTAAGTACAGTTTCTTTATTTTTAATGTAAATGTCAGTCATTTGTAGAACAAATTATATTTTTTTACTAACCTGGTAGTTCATCTTAAGAAACAAAAAACATCAAATGACTACTTTATGATTTTTCATTCATTTTTTACAGTAGTTTTTTGTTATTATTATATTTGCGGCCATACTGAAAATATTTTCCTAATAATTTTATATATCATTATATATAACCCCATACATATTATGGTAAAGTTCATTATTAAATTAAGTTATATGCAAGTTAAGTTATAATGGCTTTACATATAATCATTTTAATTTTATAACGAAATCATTTGCAAGTGATTTGTTTTATATAATTTCAAATAAAACAATGTGTACATTTTATAAGTTATTTTTGAAATACTAATTTTGTCCTTGGTTTTTAATAAAATTTTGTCACCAAAATTTGGTCATTAAAATTGTTGATTTCTAGAAATTTAAAAATGTTGGTCTTTAAAATTATTTATTTCAAGAAATTTTAATTTTAAACTTAAATTCTTCTAAGCATAACTTCAAATTACAAGCAATTTAATGTCCCTGATATGGACAAATCTAGTATAAAATTGTATCGAATTATATGTAATTTGATATAATTAGATATAGATGACCCATTTTTCGGCTTGGTACGCGCCTATATATGTGAACTTTTACAGTTATATTAGTTTTTTTGTTTTTATATACATCGAGATTATTTTTATGTTATTTTCAATTTATAACGAGCTTTCAACCTCTGTATATTTATAAAAATAAAGCAAATCAAACATATTAGCTAGGTTGATACTAGTATTTCGATCTGGCTAAATATCTCATCAGAACCCGAAGTTTTAGAAAAGCTAGAGCCTCCATAATAGGCAGAACCTTAACAAAAAACCTATTAATAATCAATTTTGCTCCATTCTTGTCTTCTTAGTAATCAAGCACGTGGTTAGGTCTTTATTAGACTCCATATTAAAGCTTTTACCCGGTAACCACATATTTTTTGATCTTTCGATACGATGACACATATAATTACATCTAATTACATATCGACCAAGATATAATCGTATATTACATATACAATTTTATATGCCAACGCAGAAAAATACAATCGGCACAGTGTTGGCGAGGCGTCGGCAATGGTCGTTTATGCATTGCCAGATTTTGGTATTAACAATTTTGACAATATTGTCCTGTTACCCGATTGATAATAGTGACCAATCGCTGGTTTGAACGAACTTGCGACCGTTGGTATAATGTTGGTAATTCAAAAAATTGTGTGCTTTTAAAATAGCTTACATTAATTTAATTTTGAGAAATATGTATAATAAAACACATTTAAAAAGTAGTTGGTCCTAGTGCAGTTGGTCCTAGTAATACACATCTTATTCAAATGTGTGAAATATTAAAAGATATTAAAAAAAAAAAAACGCTTCTTATGGTTGTATTATAGGTAAAAACAATATTGGCATTGAACTCTGCCGGTTTGCTATGAAACCCGAGTGTTTACCGAGTACTATATTAGTTGTACCTTTGGAAATTTTTAATACGGTGGGTTTTTCAAAAATATCAGTGGTTTGTAGTACTATTTTTTTTTTTTTTTTTGGTGCAGTTGACAATTTCTACTAGTGTTGTTAATATAATTATGTACGAATATATGCATTATTAGATATAATACAAATCAAAATTATATATATTAGCATATAGTGTAATATACAAAAAAATGTATTTCATTTTAGATAAAAGGACTTTTGGACGTATTGATAGTTATATATAGTTCCATACCAGGAAACGTATATCTCTTTTGGATAGAACTATATATTGCCGGATTTAAAGTTTAGTGGATGTATATTAGCCTGTCCCGAATTAAAAAAATCTGGCGAATTTCGTCACGTACTCAAACGATAGGTATTATTGAGCTGGTACTTATGAAGCTGGTACTTTAAGGTACTTATAGGTATACTTTGCACATGATTGTACATTAGTGTATCTTTAAAATGTTTGGAAAAACAAGAGCTTAAACGTTTGGCAATGCTGAGCATATTTTGGGAAAAAAAAAATTTTAAATTTCCATATATTTATTTTTTTGCACCACAGCATCATTTCGTTTCAAACTAGTAATTTTATTTATTACTTGTTTTAAATTGAAAGATATAGTGGACCAAAATTACTCTATGAAAATGATATATAAATATATTTCCGAAGATATGCTCAGCGTTACCAAACTTGGGCCCAATTTTGAACAAAAATCTAAAAACTACTAGTATCGAACTGTAAGAATTCTCAATTTTGTTTTCTGATTTTTTCCACTATCAACTGAATAACACTCATCGTTTGAGCTCTATTACCTAAAACTGCATGATTCTGGTAAACCCTAATGTACACTCATGTGTAAAAATTTTAAATTTAGTGCAATTTTGCCTGACTAAAACTCGGATTTAATTATATTTAGATGTATCAGTTTACATAAAATCATATGCAATTATATCAGGGCAAAATCAGGATACAATAATATCTGGTTTTTGTATAGTTATATATAATTGTATCAGTTTAGATATAAATTGATACAATTAGTTACAAAACTGATAGAATTTAATACAATTCTATCGGGCCATAATTCAGATAAAATTTTACTGGATATTTATCTAATTGTATCAGATTAGATCCAAACCCATACAAACACATACAATTATGTGGGTCCACATTTCCGTTGATATTTAATAAGACTAAAAATAGTTACAATAAAATCAAAAAAGTACATTAAAACATTTTTTTCAAATTTTAAATACAAAAAAAAAATAATCGAAATTTAAAAAATAGTCGACTTTTGGGTTTTAAAATCTACTTTTTCTTTTTTATTGAAAATAGCAAAATAGTAACAACAAAAATGCTAAATCAGTGGTGATAATCTTTTTTACTTCGAGCTCATGTAATATATATTAGTTCTCATGTAGTAAGTAAACTAGTTTATATGAATGTCTGATGTTTGGCATAGGATTGTTACCTCTTCCAAAACGTGTTCTGATGATTGGAACCTAGAAAATTCCCGAAATAGATCTATCAACACTTTCTTAAAAGGGTCAAAGAATAAATTTGAAAACAAAAACTCTATAGATTATTTGTTAGGACAATATCCTAACAAAGAAATATAGAGTATGGCCTCGAACTTGAATAATTTTCATTTTTCTTTTTTGCTAAATATTAATAAACTAAGAACAGCAAATATAAATTTGTTAAATTTTCAAAATTTTAGTTATATTCGATGTAAATTTAAGTGAATTAAAAATAACATTTTACTCTGTAAAATTATCAAAAACTTTCACTAAATATTTGTAGGCTCAAAAAAGCAAACAAAAACTGTAACATTAACAAAAAGTTTACTATATTTACCTCAAACTTAGTAGAATGCAAATAACACTTTAGTTTGCTGATTTCATAAGGGCAGACTTTTACTCCCTTAAAAAAAAAAACTAAAAATGTATGGTAACATTTTAATTATGATCTCAAACATGACAATTCTAAATGAAAAAAAAACAAATTTTTATATACAATTTTTTCATGATTTTTTTTTTTATTAATATTTTAGATAGATTTTATAGATTTATTATAGATTATATAGATTTTTTATTTTTTTTTATAAATAGATTTTATTAGATTATTTTGTTACTTTTAATTTCCTAAAACTTAGTTCAAATATAACTAAATATTTGATATTTCGACAGATTTATTTTTGCTATTCTTATATTACCAATATTTTTTTTTTTTAAGAGAAGCAACACTTAGGAAATTCTTCCTATTTATGAATGTGTTACTTTCTTTGGAAAGGGGATAGAGGAGAGATGAAAGATGAAAGATGCGGAAAAGGAAGATAAAATATGCTTAAAGCATGGCAACACTGTTATTGCGCGAGATGATAAGTCTTTGAACAGAACAGTTGTAGCTCGCCAATTGATGGAGAGTTGGCGAACTTATTGAAGTTTTTTGTGCATAGCCCTGATTCATTATTTTTCTTCGGTGTTGGGTATTTGCTAATGGAAACACCGAAGGTGTACGCTGCGATACGTATGAGGGATAGAAAACCTCATACATATTATTATTTTGATGTTGTCTAATCCGGGGATCGAACTGGTGACTATCTGTCTAACAGTCCACCGCACTAACCATTTCACCACAACGCCCACAATAAAAAGATCTTCTAATTTTAAGTAGTCTTTTTCGCTATTTTTACAGGCTTATTTCTATGAGTGTGCCATTAGAACTTAAAATATGTAATTATATAAAAACTGTTACTTACATTATTTTCAATTTATAACGAGCTTTCAACCTCCGTATATTTACAAAAATAAAGCAAATCAAACATATTAGCTAGGTTGATACTAGTATTTCGATCTGGCTAAAGATCTCATCAGAACCCGAAGTTTTAGAAAAGCTAGAGCCTCCATAATAGGCAGAACTTTAACAAATAACCTATTAATAATCAATTTTGCTCCATTCTTGTCTTCTAAGTAATCAAACACGTGGTTAGGTCTTTTCCTAACAAGCATCATGACGTTACTAAACTTTGAAGACCAAAAATGTTCTATTTATACAAAAAAAATTTTAGTGTGTACTCTGGCTCAAGTAAAATTTTTTATATAAATAGAACATTTTTGGTCTTCAAAGTTTAGTAACGTCAGTTAGGAAAATACCTAACCACGTGCTTGATTACTTAGAAGACAAGAATGTAGAAAAATTGATTATTAATAGGTTTTTTGCTAAAGTTCTGCCTATTATGGAGGCTCTAGCTTTTCTAAAACTTCTGGTGCGGATGAGATCTTTAGCCAGATCGAAATACTAGTATCAACCTAGCTAATATGTTTGATTTGCTTTATTTTTGTAAATATATGGAGGTTGAAAGCTCGTTATAAATTGAAAATAACATAAAAATAATCTCGATGTATATAAAAACAAAAAACTAATGTTACTTACATGTTTTATAATATTTTCGATAATATTTTTATTTAATTAAATTCCACCAGAAATAAAAATCTTAAGAAACTCCACCTCCATTATGCTTTTACACACAGAGACAAATTTGGCTATTTGTCAACTGAAATTCGGTTACTATAACTCAAATTCTGTTATTACGAGTTTCAGGCTGTTGGAACAACGAAGTTCTGTTAATTCAAGTGAATTTTAGTTGCAAATCCCAAAATATGCAGAAATCTAATGAAAATATCGTTGTACTAACTGAATTTATAAGGAGTTACCATTAATGCACACTTTTAATTCGGTGGGCACTTTTTTTTTTTTTTTTTTTTTATAATTTAACCAATACTCAGGGGATGTCCCCTACTCATGCAGTGCATTGTATTGATCAGGAAAATAAGGTATGGGAAGGAGGAAAGAGGGAGTAGTGTTTGTGGATATTTGATTTAAATTTTTCTAAATTGTAAGTAACAGGGAAGACTTCTGCGGGAAGTTTGTTCCACATACGAATCGTTCGACTAAAAAACGAATTTTCTCTGTAATGCGTTGTGCGAAACACAGGACGATCAGCTACAAACGGATATGCTCTACTAGATACGCGAGTATTACGAATAAAAACTCGGGCTCGTGGAATAAGTTCACTTCTCAGATGAGCATATCCCATGGTAATATCGATAGAAAAGTGTCACACAACCCACATTCCGACGATGCTCCAATGAATCAATAGAGTTGGATACACTACTGTCAATTGATAAGCTTCACCGCCCTCCCCTGAACACGGTCCAGAAGCTTCAGAATAGACAATGGAGCCCCTGCCCATATATGAGAGTTGTATTCCATTTTTGGCCGGATATAGCTGGTATAAATAGTAAGGAGATCGGATGGAGTGAAGTAAGTCTTGCACCGTTTTAGAAAACCGAGACACTTGAATGCCTCTTTCGACACTTGAAATACGTGCTTATTCCAACGGACATCACACTGTATTCTCATGCCCAGAACATCAAGAGTATCCGATTCCTCAATACCTATACCATCCATAGTTACAGATGACAATGTCAATTCCACAGCCCGTCTGTGGGTTAACATACAACATTGGGTCTTGCGTGCATTAAAGTTGACCTTATTCGCGCGACCCCACTCGGAGATTGTAGAAAGGTCTTGATTGAGTGTGTCATTCATGTTCTGCCGCATGCCCTCTGTCTCCAAAGAGCTTGGCCTGTGATCGAATGAAAATGAATGACAAATGTTGCTATCATCTGCAAAAGAGTAGATAGGGTTGATGGTCTGACCAAGAAGGTCATTAATAAAAATAAGAAAAAGGGTAGGAGAAAGAACAGAACCTTGCGGTACCCCTGAATTTAGCTGAAACTCGTTTGATGAGACCCCATCTAAAACAACACGTATAGTGCGGTCTCTGAGAAAACTCGTTATAAATCGAGAGAAGACATTACCGAGACCAAAAGCAACTAGCTTAGTCACGAGTGCCCCGTGCCACACACGATCGAACGCCTTAGAAATATCTAGAGCAACCACTTTACTCTCACCAAAGCGGTGGATTGACCGGCTCCAACGTTCCGATAGAAACGCCAACAGGTCTCCCGTAGATCGACCACTACGGAAGCCATACTGTCGATCATTTAAAAGTGAATTGGTCTCTAAATATTTCACAAGATGGTGGTTAACCATGGTCGCCATCACTTTGGAGAGCGCAGAGCAAATTGCGATTGGGCGGTAATTTTCAGGGTTGTTAGCCGCACCCTTTTTAGGGATAGGCTGGACATTGGCCACCTTCCAGCATGAGGGGAAAATTCCCGCACGGTACGAGGAGCTGAAAAGTTTTGCCAATGGACGTGCCAACGTTAAAGAGCACTGTTTCAGTACCAGTGCTGATATGCCATCCGGCCCCGGTGACTTATTTACGTTGAGATCCGCAAGAACCCTTTTGACTGCCCGGGCCCGAAAGAAAATCGAAGGCATAGTATAGGATACCCTTTCGAGAACGGGCAGTGGTTGATCGCTTACCGGCAAGAAAGAATTTCTTGCAAAAAGTTCAGCGAAAAGGTTGGCCTTATCAACCGGGTCAGTGAATGATTGATCGTCCTTTAAAAGAGTTGGAATAGAAGAACTAGCATTATCCCTTACTCTTTTAACAAACGACCAAAAGGTCTTACTGCCCCGAGGAGCAGAAAGAACTTTGGCACGTAGACGCTGTTCGTATAAAACCTTTTCGCGTCTAAGTACCTTGGCACACTCGGTTCTCGCCTTTTTCCGGTGCAGATCAGTAACGGCGTTCTTATTCGAACGCCAATTACTGAACGCTGCCTCTTTGGATCTGACTGCATTTTTGCACATCTGGTTAAGCCAACACTTGTGTTTTGATTTAGCCGAAATATGCTTCGTTGGAATAAAAAGTTTCATTCCTAGCATAATAATATTGACTACCATTTCTGCAGCGGCATCGACGTTGTCGTCGAGAAAACAGATTTTCCAATTAAAATGCCGAAAGAAATCGTTGAGCTCGGCCCAACGAGCTTTTTCATAGAGGAAAATAGAGGGTTTTGGCGCTAAGTTGGAAACGCTACGGAGAGTAGAATATGAAAAAGATGCAGAAATAGTACTGTGATCCGAATTGCCGAGAGGTGCAAGTATTTTCACTTCGTACTTTTCAGGGTGAGAAGTGAGGAAGAGGTCGAGAGTGTTCCGCGATTGCCCTTCAACACATACATTGTGTGTTGGCTCATTCACAAGTTGCGCAAGATCATTATGCGCGGCGAAAAGCTCAACGTAGTGGCCCTCGGGAGTTGTATGACTCGAATGGCGAATCCAGGATGAGTTGTGGATATTAAAATCACCAGCAACAACGATTTCACTATTCGGACAACTCTCCAAGATTTTCGAAATTGAATCGGAAAGGGCATCGAAGCCATCAAGGGATTTAGCCAATTCCGTGATTGGACTTCTATATAGAAACCCGAAGTGCAATATGTGCGACCTGATCTGGAATTTAACCCAAAGAGAGCTAAATTCCTTATCATTACAGTGCAACTGTTGCTGATGCTGGTACACAACATCATCGCGAATGTACATTGCAAGGCCCCTATGTAGAGAAAAAAGGGATAGAAGGTGATACCCAGGTATGTGAAAATCGTGTGGATCAGCATCCTCACAAACCTGAGTTTCACATAAGGCGAAAACATCCGGCCTATGAAAACGAATGTGAGCATATACAGAAAAGTAATTCGCTCTCAGTCCGCGTATGTTGCAGAAGTCTATACGAAATCTGCCTGTCATAACAAAATAAGAAAAAATAAAATCAATATTCCTTACGAGTGTATATGGGGCACAGTAGTCGAAATTGTTGCTGTAATTGGTTATTTAATGGCCAGTGTTATACCTTTGTCAATAAACAACCAAACAACAATTTGACCCCCCGCCCCCTATACACCGTAGACAATGGAATCGGAAAGGACAATGACACTTATTAAGGAGGCATAAAAGCCCCTTGCTTGGTCATTATAAAACACAGAGCCGTATAGTGAGGATCAGGTGTATTTTAATGTATTGTGATTTGATGATGTTGATGTTTGTTGTTATTGTTGTTAATGTAGTTGTATTTAAATATATTTTTATTTGATGATGTTGATGCTTGTTGTTATTGTTTTAAGTGTAGTTGTTATTTAACGTTTTTTTTTATATAGATGATGTGTAGTTTAGTTTTATATTATGTTTTGTGTTTGTTATTTGTTTATGGATTTGAATAATTTTTGTTTTTGTTTTTTTTTTTTTTTTTTTTTAACAGAACGAGCAACGGAATTTATAGGGACAAACGCAAACACGACAAGACAAATTTAAAAACGTGTTGACAGCACGACGGACAAAACACTACTGACTTATTTCTCTGTGTGTATATTAGATAAATACATCCTCCATATTGATTTGTGTATGTCAAACTAACTTCGAAGTGACTTTGTAATTAATAGTTTTTTGTTAGAAAAAAAAAAAAAAAAAAATGTAAACTTAACAAAAAAGTTTGTGTAATTTAACAAAAAGGCAGTTTGGCATACTTTCCAAGTATTTTTTACCAATATATTGCTATCAGTTCAACACTAAAGAAATTTTGCGAGCCACTTTTTTTTGCGTAAACACACAGATGCAATATTGTTGCAGATTTGATGAATTTCTTTTGTAAGAGGGTTTTAATCAAAGTATACGTGAGTGATGATGGTGATGAAGTTTCCTAAATAGTAATGGCTTTTTCGTTCTTTACAATGTTGCAGTTTATTTTTATTTTAACTTATATAACTCCTTAGGGAAATAACAAAATTTAAGGAGAAACCAATATAAAAAATTACTCGTAAGCACAATTAAGTACTTTTTCACCTAAACATCCAGATCTAAATAAAAAAATATTTTGTTACTAATTTTAACTAAAATACCGAATATCTTATGTTTAGACCATGCTCAGTACAATGCTATTTTTAAAGTTTTGCTTCATGGGACATTGGCAGGATTAAGATGCTATGGATAGACAAAATCGGCAAAGGTCGAAATTTTCAAATAAGCTTCTGACTGTGCCCAATTTAAACGTTCGATGTTTACACTATCAATTCCCAACTTATTTGGCCATCGTGACACATTTCTAAAGATGATGAATCACCATTAGGAAGCTTTAAAACCGATTTGACCAACAAAAGTTTGGTCTGCAATACATTCGGTATCACGATAAATGCTATGAATATGCCAAGAACTTTTGGAAAAAATCAAATTAAAGCAGTACTTCGTAGATAAATTTGAACTTGCTACGTCATCAGGAGCTTCAAAAACATGCAGTCGAATAATAGCAAATTAGAAAAAAGGAGATTATGAATGCCAAAATAAAGCTTTCTAACTCTTCAGATGGATATTGCAGCTACGATATAAATTTGTAGCAAACGAGGTTCTTTTATTCAGCAAGAAGGGCAAAGTTTTTTACAAGCTTTTCTAGCAGCAGCTCGCAACTGGTTTCCGGCTCTATCTCGTCGGCAATCGTGGAAATTCTTCAGCAACTATGGATTGCAGGCTACTAATCCATATGCCATGTAAATTATTTTAATGGTGTGCGTGCGTTATGGAGAAGAGGAAAGAAAATATTGAGGGGAGAGGAAAGGGAAAGAACATTTAGAAGAATCAAGGACTATTTTTGGTAACCGTATGTGTGTTTGTGTTGACAATGATTACTCCCCCAACCTTGATCATAATGAAAGCATAAATTATTTTACATTTTACAAATAGAACAACTTTAAAGAAATCAGAACAATGCGACTTATAATTCATTGTAAATTCAAAACTTTTATTGAAAAATCAATTAATATAAACCCTAACTAATGTTATTAAATTCTAATTTAAAACTATCTTAGAACGAAGATTAAAAAGTGAGATTGAATAGGAAATGTTAACACATTAAATTGAAATGAGAATATCAAACGAATTAACTTTGTTCTATTAAAAACAATAATTTACAAAATCCTAATAAAATAATATTTAATAAATAAATACAAATTCAAAATTTACTACGATGAGTGTAAAAACAAATAAAAAATGCTGAAATAAAGTATTTAATCCGTTTGGATAATAGGCTGCAATATACTAGATTCAACTATAAATATAAAGTAAATGAAAACAAATTTAAGCGATTGATTTCTTGCAGATTTAATCATAGTTAAAATTTTCCCGATTAAAATTTCGTAAAAAGAATCGAAACTAACAAAACAAAAAATTAACAAATCCGAATAATTGTTAAAAAAATAAAAAAAAAATATTATTTAAATCACTATGAGATTTGAACCGCTATCTTACCCAAAATGTTTATACACGATACCCGTATATTAAGCAGTCTTTAGTTTTCCAATACTAAAGTAAAAATAATAATTTCATTAAATATTAATTAAAAATACATACGCGAACACATTGTTGTATTAAAAAAACACAACAAATTTATTTAATAAATTTAAATTTTTTAATAATCCTCAAACGGAATTGAAAACGCGACCTCGAAGCAGAATAAAACTTTGAAATTTAATAAAATCTAACATTTAATACTTTTAAATTATGCAGTCAGTAAATGTTTGTTTATAGAATAGAATAAATTTATAAATATGGAAAACCCATTAAGTTTGAATTCGTTTAAAATATTTTCGAAATAATTAAATGTAATAAAAGCACATTATATACATATTTTCACTCAGCACATTCCCACATTTTTTTTTTTTTGGCATTACATTTAATTTAAATTTATTTTCAATTAATTTATTTATTTGCTTTTATAACCTTTAATAAATTATTAGTAAAATAGATGAAAAAAAACTTCTGATCACCCTGTTGTTAACATTTATTTCCCAAAAGCTTTAATTATGTTATTAAAAGTTAACATAACCTCCAGCTTTGTTTAAGCAAGGCTTTAACTCTGTTAAAAATTGTTTATCATAGATTTATGCAACGAGCTAAGTTATTATAAAGTTAACATTAGCTTAAGATTTGTTAATACAAAGCTTTAGCTCTTCTTTAAAATGTTAATAACACAACTAAGTTATAGCTCTGTAATGTTAACAGAGACTGAAATATCTTAAAACAGCAATTAAAAGCTTTTATATATTGTAAATAACAGATATAAAAATTAAAATGTTGAAAAGACTTACATAAACAAGAATCCAATTCAGAAAGATCTTTCATGCCTATTAGATGATGTTAAAGTTTATGTTATTTCGATCTTTGTAGAATTGCGAGGGTAAATATTTTTAAACGATTTTGTTCGATTTAATCGTTCTTTATATATTTATTTTTTTAATTTCCATTAAATTTTATTTTAATTTTAATTTGTATCTTTTATCAAAAATACCACAAAAAATCGATAACACTAAGCCGATATTAAATATCAAAGTTAATAAAAACGATATTGTAATTTTTGAACTATTTTTAACTTTTTGTTTTGACTTCGAGGCTTCTTTATTTTTAACTTATGGTACTTGGTATTTCTCGATTATAATTTTTTTCACGCATGTCGATTATTATTTCACAAGATAAGTATAATTCTTTTTTATCAAATATTAAAATAACAATTTCATTGATTATTAATTAAAAACACATTCGCAAACAAATTTTTTACTAAAAAACACAACAAAATCTATTTAATAAATTTAAATATTTTCATAATCCCGAATCGAAGCAGAATAAAAAAATAAAATTTAATAAAATATAACATTTAATAATTTTCAATTATGCAATCATTAAATATTTATTTATAGAATATAATAAATCGCCGCGAATTCATAAATATGGAAAACTCGTTTGAATTCATTCAAAATACATATTTTCCAAAAAATTAAATGTAATAAAAACAAATTATATTTATATATATATATATATATATATGTATGCACAGCGCATACTCTAGAGACATTTATTCATTCCCCGCATAGTTTAGGGACATTTGCTTACTTTGGGGACTGTCCCCAAAGTTTTCGCGCCTTTTCATACATCTAGCGGATGAGATGAGGACAATTTATTCTATACACCGCATAATTCAGAGACAATTTTGGGCATGTCCCTGAAGTATGCGCTGTGCATACATATATATATATGTATGCACAGCGCATACTCTGGAGACATTTATTCATTCCTCCGCATAGTTTAGGGATATTTGCTTACTGTCCCCAAAGTTTTCGCGCCTTTTCATACATCTAGCGTATTAGATGAGGACAATTATTTCTATACACCGCATATTTCGCGGACAATTTTGGGCTTGTCCCTAAAGTATGCGCTGTGCATACATATATATATGTATGCACAGCGCATAGTTTAGGGACAAGCCCAAAATTGTCGCCGAAATATGCGGTCTATAGAAAAAATTGTCCTCATCTTAAACGCTAGATGTATGAAAAGGCGCGAAAACTTTGGGGACAGTCCCCAAAGTAAGCAAATGTCCCTAAACTATGCGGGGGAACGAATAAATGTCTCTAAACTATGCGCTGTTCATACATATATATATATATATATATACATTTGCTTACTTTGGGGACTGTCCCCAAAGTTTTCGCGCCTTTTCATACATCTAGCGTATTAGATGAGGACAATTATTTCTATACACCGCATATTTCGGGTACAATTTTGGGCGTGTCCCTAAGCGCATAGTTTAGGGACACGCCCAAAATTGTCACCGGAATATGAGGTGTATAGAAAAAATTGTCCTCATCTTATACGCTAGATGTATGAAAAGGCGCGAAAACTTTGGGGACAGTCCCCAAAGTAAGCAAATGTTAATAAACTATGCGGGGGAACGAATAAATGTCTCTAGAGTATGTGGTGTGCATATATATATATATATATATATATATGTATGCACAGCGCATAGTCTAGAGACATTGGGGACTGTCCCCAAAGTTTTCGCGCCTTTTCATACATCTAGCGTTTAAGATGAGGACAATTTTTTCTATACACCGCATATTCCGGCGACAATTTTGGGCGTGTCCCTAAACTATGCGCTGTGCATACATATATATATATATATATATATATATATATATATATATGTATGCACAGCGCATAGTCTAGAGACATTTATTCGTTCTCCCGCATAGTTTAGGGACATTTGCTTACTTTGGGGACTGTCCCCAAAGTTTTCGCGCCTTTTCGTACATCTAGCATATTAGATGAGGCCAATTTTTTCCATTCACCGCATATTCCGGCGACAATTTTGGGCGTGTCCCTAAAGTATGCGCTGTGCATACATATATATATATATATATATATATATATGTATGTACAGCGCATACTTTAGGGACACGCCCAAAATTGTCGCTGAAATATGCGGTGTATGGAAAAAATTGTCCCCATCTAATACGCTAGATGTATGAAAAGGCGCGAAAACTTTGGGGACAGTCCCCAAAGTAAGCAAATGTCCCTAAACTATGCGGCGGAACGAATAAATGTCTCTAGACTATGCGCTGTGCATACATATATATATATATATATATATATATATATATATATAAAGTATGCGCTACGCATACATATATATATATATATATATATTCTCGTAGCAAATTACCAGTTTTTTTTTTTTGTATAACATTTAATTTAAATTCAATTACAATTAATTAATTTATTTGCTTTTATAAACTTTAGTAAATATTAGTAAAATAGATAAAACTCCTGATCACCCTGTTATTAACATTTATTTCCGAAAAGCTTTAACTGTATTATTAAAGGTTAACATTACCTTAAGCTTTGTTTAAGCAAAGCTGTAACTCCGTTAAAAATTGTTTAATATAGACTTAAGCTTCGAGTTATGTTATTATAAAGTTAACTTTGGCTTAAGCTTTGTTAATACAAAGCTTTAGCTCTGCTTTAAAATGTTACAAATACAAGTTTTAGCTCTGTAATGTTAACATAGAGAAAAAATGTTAAAACAGCGATTAAAAGCTTTTATATATTGTAAAGAACAGAAATAAAAATAAAAATGTTAAAATGACTTACATACACCACAATCCAATACTATTAGTTTATGTTATTTCGATGTTTGTAGAATTACTACGGTAAATGTTTTTAATCGATTTTATTCGATTTAATCTTTCTTTACATATATACATTTTTTTATTTTAACCCTTTAATCGGTAAGCCGGCCATATGGCCGGCATTGGTCTAACTGAATTATTTCAAAAAGTAAAATATTTTTTCATTTTAATCATGTATGCCGTTCTTTGTAAAGAATTTGTGCATCTAACGGTACTTGTTTTATTACTGTAGCTTTATTCGTCATTCAGTTATAGTCAGTTGAGTGAAACGAGTGACCAATTTTGATGTGAAAATTATTGCATTTCAACAAGTGTATTGAATCATAAAAAAAATAGTTTTTATAAGACTAGTTGATTTTATATTTTTTTGGTATGTATTTACAATGTTTATGGTGACAATTTTAAACTATTTATTGTGAAAAATAATAATTTAGTGCTGTTTTTTCGTGTTTTGTTATGCCGGCCATTTGGCCGGCTTGTCTGTCAAAGGCAAAAAAAAATCTGGAATCTGGAGACGCAGCCCAAAACAAGTGCTGCTGTAGGGAAAAAGACAGCTCATCCTGTCGAGAACATACGGTACGATGGAATAGACCATGTTCCTGAATGGATGCAAGGACGTAAAAAAACTTGCAAACACTGCAAGAAATCAGAAACCCATACTTTTTGCCCAAAATGTCAACTAAATTTATGTTATTCCGGTTCCAAAAATTGTTGGAAAGAGTACCACACTCGCCACTAATATATATACTTTCTTATATTTTTAGTATCAAATTTGCTTTAATAAATAAAAAAATAAAAACTATTACACAAAAAACAAATGTTTAATTTTTTTACCCGTAGACCGATATACCGGCCATATGGCCGGCATCCTTTTTTCTCACCTGGCGGCCAAACTACAAAAGATATCCTAAAACAGACTTTGGATTCGTGTTTCTCATACCAAAATTACCCCGAAACCAAAATTTGTAGGACACGAAACTCCTAAATTCTCTCATGCTGATTAAAGGGTTAATTAAATTGCCTTTTGATTTAATTTTAATTTGTAACTTTTATCAAAAATACAAAAAAAAATCAATAACATGTTAAAAGTTAACTAAAACGATATGGTAATTTTTGAACTATTTTTAAGTTTTTGTTTTGATATCGAATTTTCTTTATTTTTAACTTATGGTACTTGGTATTACTCGAATATAATTTTTCTCACGCAGGTGGATTATTATTTCACAAGATAAGTATAATTCTTTTTTATCAAATATTAAAATAACAATTTTATTAAATATTAATTAAAAATATATTCGCGAACAGATTTTTTTTCTAAAAAAACACAACAAAATGCATTTAATAAATTTAAATATTTTCATAATCCCGAATCGAAGCAGATTTAAAAATTAAAATTTAATAAAATCTAACATTTCCGATGAGATCTTTAGCCAGATCGAAATACTAGTATCAACCTAGCTAATATGTTTGATTTGCTTTATTTTTGTAAATATACGGAGGTTGAAAGCTCGTTATAAATTGAAAATAACATAAAAATAATCTCGATGTATAGAAAAACAAAAAACTAATATAACTGTAAAAAATATTACTTGAGCCAGAGTACGAACTAAAATTTGTTTATATAAATAGAACATTTTTGGTCTTCAAAGTTTAGTAACGTCATGATGCTTGTTAGGAAAAGACCTAACCACGTGCTTGATTACTAAGAAGACAAGAATGGAGCAAAATTGATTATTAATAGGTTTTTTGTTAAAGTTCTGCCTATTATGGGGGCTCTAACTTTTCTAAAACTTCGGGTTCTGATGAGATCTTTAGCCAGATCGAAATACTAGTATCAACCTAGCTAATATGTTTGATTTGCTTTATTTTTGTAAATATACGTAGGTTGAAAGCTCGTTATAAATTGAAAATAACATAAAAATAATCTCGTTGTATATAAAAACAAAAAACTAATATAACATTTAATACTTTTCAATTATTCAATTATTCAATCATTTAATGTTTATTTATAGAATATAATAAATCGCCGCGAATTCATAAATATGGAAAACCCGTTTGAATTCATTCAAAATATTTTCCAAAAAATTAAATGTAATAAAAACAAATTATATATATATATTTTCTCGTAGCACATTACCACAGTTTTTTTTTTATAACATTTAATTTAAATTCAATTATGTACAATTAATTAATTTATTTGCTTTTATAAACTTAAGTAAATCATTAGTAAAATAGATAAAACTTCTGATCACCCTGTTGTTAACATTTATTTCCGGAAAGCTTTAATTATGTTATTAAAGGTTAACATTACCTCAAGCTTTGGTTATGCAAAGTTGTAACTCCGTTAAAAATTGTTTAATATAGACTTAAGCTTCGAGCTATTTTATTATAAAGTTAACTTTAGCTTAAGCTTTGTTAATACAAAGCTTTAGCTCTTCTTTAAAATGTTACAAATACAAGTTGTAGCTCTGCAATTTTAACAGAGAGAGAGAAAATATTAAAACAGCGATTAAAATCTTTTATATATTGTAAAGAACAGAAATAAAAATAAAAATGTTAAAATGACTTACATACACCACAATACAATCCTATTAGTTTATGTTATTTCGACGTTTGTAGAATTACTACGGTAAATGTTTTTAAACGATTTTATTCGATTTAATCGTTCATTATTTATAAATTTTTTTTATTTCAGTTAAATTGCCTTTTGATTTAATTTTAATTTGTAACTTTTATCAAAAATACAAAAAAAATCGATAACATGTTAAAAGTTAACTAAAACGATATGGTAATTTTTGAACTATTTTTAAGTTTCTGTTTTGATCTCGAATTTTCTTTCTTTATTTTTAACTTATGGTACTTGACATTAATCGAATATAATTTTTCTCACACATGTGGATTATCCTTTCACAAGAGAAGAAAATTTCTTTTTTTATCAAATATTAAATTTAGCCCAAATTTAAAATTATTTTATTCTTTCAACATTTTAGGCCAACCCTTTTTTTTCTTTTTTATTGATTTTTACCGAGCCATATTAGATTGGTTGGAAATTGGTTAAAGCAAATAAATTTTGTTGGTTAAAGCAAATAAACATTTTTCTATAAATATAAAAATAAAATAGCCGAAAATCCATGTTTTTGGGCGCAAATTGCACCAACTATATAATCAAATCAAATAACCAAAAATGTTATCACTTACGACTTATTTTTAAATTTTTTTAAAAATAAGGTTATAATTATGAAACACTCGACAACTAAATAATTTATATTCAACGACACTTAAAAACATATTTTATATATTTTATATAGCATCAATAGAAAAATAATACACAGCTGAGTAAATCTTCCAAAAACACCTATGCGATCGGTTCAATTGTTTAAGAAATAACTAGAAAACAAAATTGACGTTATAGCAATGAAACACCCTGTATTTGTTAGGTTATGCCACATAGTCAATGAGAATTTCTTGTTCTCGTCTAGAAGCGTTATTAAGCGTTTTAAACATTAAAGAAAAAAACAAAAACAAGGGCATTTAAGGGTTAATTAAGTTCAGAAAATTGTTTTAATGGATTAAAGGAATGGATTTGGCCAGGTATGGAAAATAAAAAAGAGTTTAAATATTTTGTTTTCAAATATATACAGTTAGCAAAACAAATTTTGTACACTTACCAAATCAGAATAAAAGAAAAACAATGATAAAAGAGTGCAAAGAATTAAACACACGAATTAAAACTTGAGATCAATATTACAAACTTGAGATCAAGTATTCAAAACTGTTTTTGTAATGCTTAATAAGAATATAGAGAAAAATAGCAACAATAAACAATTTCAATATTCTTAAAAAAACTTAAAATTATAACAATAAATAAATATAATAGGATTATATTCAACAATGCTTTAATTTTTGTGTTCAAAATACAAAAATTGTTTTTTCGGTCTTTCTATATTTTCATTTATTTATTTGAGTTCAAGTGGAGTGTTCAACCTTGTTTTTGTAGAAGGAAATATAACTTTGTCTTCATATCGGATTTAAAGGATGGGCGTCAATTATTTTTTGTTATTGCAAAGCAACCATTTTTGTACTACAATTGCCAAGTGTTATGGATCGTTATCTTGGGCGAATACAAAGTTATCCCCCAAACCCTCTTTTGGGGAAAATAATTTTTTTAAATATTCAAATAATCCGTTTTGTTCATATTTCCTTCCACAAACACAAGGTTTCCCACTCCATTTGAACTCACAGCACCCCACAGAATCACATTCCCATCACCGTGCTTAAAAGTACGAGTTATATTACTTGGATTTAAGGCTTCACCTTCCTTTCTTCACAGGATTTTCCGACCAACCCTGCCGAATGTTTTGAATTTGGACTTGCCTGAAAAAATAACTGTTTCCCAGAAAGCAATATCTTTGTCCATCAACTCATTTGCATACATTATGCGTTACTGATTATTTGCATTGAAAATGAGTGGCTTCTTGGTAGTTTCTTACAGTCTGTTTTAGGACAGGTTCCTAAAAAAATATGTTATATCTTAGAATTTATGAGTAAATTAAATAAAACAATTATATTGCATTACACTGTGTGTAATTTTTTAAGTCATGGCAAAATAACCATATACGGACACCACTACGTGATAAAAGACTAAAAAAAAAGACCCATGTCTCCCAATTTTTCCCAAAGTCATGCACTTTTTTTTTATTGGCCGCCAAAGATTTGGGGCCTCGGTATCATTTTTGCAAAAAAGTGATCATTTTCTCGGGCTCATATCTTGCAAACCGTTCAGAATTTCTCTGAGACAAAGTTGTAGCTCTTGTCATAAAGAACAAAAATTGCGAACATATATAATCAAAAAAACTTCACCTTCCAGATCAAAATCGCAAAAAACTTAAAAAAATTCGATTTTTTTTTTACCTTTTTTCCCGTGTTCAGGTCCATAGGTAGCAAACCGTTCAAAATTCAAGGAAACAATCAACTACAAAAATTTACCTAAGATCTCAATAAACAAATTTCTAGAACATATAAACTTCCTAGAGATGATTCTTAACACTCTTTAGGTAGCGCGCAAAAGTGAAAAATTTGCCGAAAATTTTTTAATTTCATTTTTTTTACCTTTTTTCTCCTGTTCAGGTGCATAGGTAGTAAACCGTTCAAAATTCAAGGAAACAATCAACTACAAAAATTTACCTAAGATCTCAATAACCAAATTTCTACAACATATAAACTTCCTGGGAATAATTCTTAACACCGTTTAGGTAGCGCTTAGGTAGCCGCAAAAGTGAAAAAAGTGACGCGGTGAAAGTTATATAAAGTGCTACAACATAATTCGTACACAACAGTGGCAACTGACAGTTTCAGTATGCAGTGTGAAAAAATTGATTTATTTTGCTACGTTTGCGGTCATCAAACCAGAAAAAAACATCTACAAGATTTCAAAAGGAAAAGAATCTTTTAACTAGTGAATTCAAAAGAGCATATACATTGTTTTTCGACGAAGTGGACTTGACCGGTGAAAATTACACACCTAATACAGTGTGTCGCCAATGTTATAACAATCTCATGGCATGGTTGAGTGGAGGCAGAGGTACTATGAAGTATTGTAAGCCGGTAAACTGGATTAATCGCCCAGGTGATCATGATGCAACCAGTTGATATGCATGCGTAAATTACACATGTCGTCTAAATCGACATGCTGAGAAGCGCTTGCACCTGAAAATGTTGTATCACCAAGGCCGCCAACTCCAGATCGTACTACAGAACTTACAGCAATGAGTAGAGCAAGTGGTGCTACTTATGAAGATCCATTTGATACCGATTATGAGCCCCAACAGGGAAGAGATGGACCACAACTAATAACACAAATGGAAATGGATTTCACTGTGGCCATATTGGGATTATCGCAGCGACTTGCAATATTTTTGACAGCTTTTTTAAAGCAAAGAAAACTCACACATGCTAATGTTAACTCTACGGCGTACCGCAAACGACAAGCTGAATTTCAGAGGCTCTACACTCTAAATGATGACAATTCGTTCGCTTACTGCAACGATATAAAAGCTTTGGTGGTAAAATGGGAATGAACTACATCGCTAGTGAGTGGAGATTATTTATTGATGGTTCTGTTTCAAGCTTGAAAGCAGTGTTGTCGCATGTGTCGAACCGAAAACCTTCCATTCCGCTAGCAATGGGTATCAACATGAAAGAAAGCTTTGAAACATTGAAAGATATAATGGAAAAAATCAAATATTACGAAAATAAATGGAAGATTTGCTGTGATTTGAAGATCATCAACATTTTGCCAGGGATCATCGATAAGGGCGGCTTCCCAAAATTCTTTTGTTTTCTTTGTAATTGGGCTTCACGCTCCCCTCTGAATCAATTCCAATGTAATTCGTGGAGGCCAAGAGGAAGTGTGGATGAACAAATAGAACAACATAGACTGAAGAATGCACCTTTAATTGACAATACTCAAGACATCTTGCTGCCACCGCTCCACATAAAATTGGGAATTGTTAAAAAATTCATCGAAGTGGCCGTTGTAAATTGTCCAAACGCATTCGACTATTTGAAAAGCGTTTTCCCAAAGCGTAGCGATGACAAAATTAAAAAAGCTATTGTAGTAAATTTAAAACGAATTTTTGTTCACCTAATTGTACTATTTACACTATGTTAATGTTTTCTTTTCTGTCTTTATTCTTTGTTTTGATTTAACAGGCGTACTTAATGGCCCTGACATTAGAAAGCAATTCAAGAGCAACTTTGATTCATCGCTTGATGAAAATCATTCAATGGCATGGATTTACCTTCAGCGTGTATGCACCAGAGGGGTTCGAGACGCTGAACCGTTTTTGAAATTAATAATTATTAATTTCAAAAACGAGTAGGATGTGTGCTTCAATTTTGTGTTCAAGTGGTATTTGACACATTAGTGGTCTGGGACAGTTTTTATTTAACTGAAAAAAGTAATTTTTAAACCATACAAAACACAGTTTAAATTTTCAATCGATTTCCGCTTCGACTCTTTTTTATCCAATTGGCACCAAACTTCATATTAAATGTTTTTTTTTTGTTATACAAAGGAACCAAATTAGCCCATTTGTTGACAATAGAACTTACTTTAATTTGTTTGAAGTCTTCTAGTGGACGTATGAGTGATATTTATGTTAATATATTACTCATACGATATGTAGGTCTTCCTAGTATTTAAACACAGAAGAAAAATACTGTCAACCGAATTAACTGTGATATTTAGATATTTTGGTTTTGGTTTTTAGATGTATTAATGAAATATTATTTATTATGAAAAAAATCTGTAGTTGTGCTAACTGATTTTAATCGTAGTAACCGAATTTTAGTTGTACATCGTAAAATGTTCTCTGTGTGTTAATGATTTTTTTTAGAAGTCTCGTGAAGTAAACTCCTTTAAGGCGAACTTGACTACGAAAAAAATAGGTTTGAGAGTCCCAACGTTTTGGTAAGAACTTTGAAGTAGTATCTGTTAATACGAACTAGCTTAAGATTTATATAATTTTTTTTATATAATTTGCCATTTTAAATACAAAATTCCTACAACTTCGCAAACTTTCTTAAATTTTTTTGAAATTAAACGAAATTCTTTTCCACCATTTGGATTTTGTTAAAATTTTGTGGAAATGTTCCTAAGGGTTCCAAGAACCAAAATCCAAGAGGATTTAATTTTTGCACACGGCACTACCGGTTCACGCAAAATAAAAAAACTAAAAAGTCTTGTTTTTGTGCGTAGTGGTTTGAGCTGTTAAAATTTTTCTGTTAGAGATATCTACATGATGAATACATTGTTTTAAAACTGAAGGATTATAGTTTCTACCAAAAATATAAAATTTGACTTAATTCATACACCCGAAAAATAACGTGGTATTGAAAATAAGCATATTTCATTGGTTTTTTGTGTTTTTCAATGAACTCCAGTGTCGGCGCTAATGAATATAAAAGCATAATAATTCTCAGATACAAATTAGACATGTCGGAGAAAAATACAAAATTAAAATTGGCTCAATATGGCAACTCGTTATGAAAAAATCGTTACTTGAAATTTGGAAATTTTGAAAATTTGCATATTTCAGGCTACAATTTGGTCATGTTTGTTAGCAGCTACAAACTTGAAAATTACAGAGTATTTACTCCCTACTTCTAACTTTATAACACTTCAAGACCCGTTTAGTTATTTTCACTCTTCTCGGATTTACAGGGTTTTAAAGAAAAGCCTTTTTGATTTTTTGTATGTGTTCACTTTGGTGAACAATGAAGTAATCCCAACCCTGACTTTAACAGCGCCCTCTAGTGTGCAAACCCCACGCAAATGCAACTCAGCAAAAAGTCTAGCTCTCAGCATTTGCGCTCTGATCACACACTTGTTCTCTAACACCCATAGAAGCAACATCAGTCGACTTGTTCTATAACTCGTAGCATAACAACACCGTAAGATAGTGCGCTTGTGCAAAACATCAATATCAACATAAAGAAGATTAATAAAACAACCCCAGTGAAAATATAAATATGTGAAATTTATATGTATAAAATAAATAAACCCTAAATTAAAACCCTAAATCTAATAATTTAAAATACTCTTAAATCATAACCCTAAAAACCTAAAATCTTATGTAAATAAAACCATCATTTTATAACGTTTTATTGAGAACATAAAGAATTATTATTTACAAAGATTCTCCTTATACGGTAAAGTAAACCCTATACCCTAACCCCTCTAACCCGTCTCTTCATGGTCCTTCGAACCGGGTGGGTGAATGCAGATATTTAGTTAAATTCGATCTGACCGCTGTGTAAAAAGGGTAAATTGTGTAAAAATTCCCACTGTGGAATTTTACATAAATTGAAAAGAATCAACTTACCGACTCCGGTAGGGTAGGGTATTATACTGTACGTGTAGGTGTGTGTTTGTAATCATTTCTTGTTGATTCTTCTTTGAAGCATCTTCCCGCTTAAGTTGCAGTGTAGTAGGGTCTGTAATTGTTGTTTGTGACGTTTATTTGTAACTTTGTTTTATTTAATGTTATTTATTATTTAATAAATATTCTTAAAAAAATTTTGTAAATTTTTTCCGGGGTGGGTTTATGATTTTATATTTTTTTTTTTTTTTTAGTTTTTGAAAATATAATTTGTTTGTGTTTTAATTTTAAATAGTTTTAAAATTTGTTTTCACTAGTGCACTGTTTATTTATTGTCTCTTTGAATTAGAGCTTTTTTTTTTGATTGTACTTGTTCTTTTTGTTTGTTCTTGGTTTAGTTGAATATTTTTTCTAGCCGGGGTGTTGCAATATTAGTTTTAAGTAGTTTCCTCCTTTATTTTAATTTGTTCATTTTGTTTTTTGTGAACTGTTTTTCTAGCCGGGTAGGGTTTTTAAAATTTTTTGTTTTACTTTTTTTTTTTTTTATACCTTGTTTTTAGTGGACTGTATGGTTTTTGTTGTTTTTATTTTTCTTGTTCTTCTGTTTTGTTTTTAACAAATTGAGAATTTGAGCACAAACATTTTTAACACAAATTAACACTTTGTTTTAGGGGTGGGTTTTCTATTTAAACAATTAATTTTAAATAACATTTAAAAAAGTAATTTTATTGTTTTACCTTGTGCACTTTTTCTTTTATAGCATTTTTTTTATAGATTTTTTTTTTTAATTTGTTTTGTTTGTTGTTACTTTAATTTTTTAGTATGCAAGGGGGAACTAAACTGTGATTTATTTTGTGATATATATGTTTTGTGTTGTAACTATTTATTTTTTAAGTTTTAGCGCCAACTTTATTTATATTTATTTAGTTTTAATGGAAAAATGTCTTAATTATTGTCACTGTTTCACTCTCTCACTTGTCGGTTCGAAGCAGGCACGTAGCTAGGAATTTGTTTCGGGGGGGGCTTTTCGATTTTTTATTTTGATTAAATATTTTTTTTTCACACTAGAGTAACAGCTTTTTTGTTTTTTTTTTTGCTAAATTTTTACCTACACGTGATGGGCAATCATGTATTAATAAAAGAAATCGCTTTCTCAGTTCATTTTGAAACAAAAACCTCCCGCATAAAGTGCATTTCCTTAAAATGCATTTTTTCATTTTTTACTTACTGTGTTCATTATTTTGCGAATTTTGATGTCTATATCGCGAAACAACGCTTTAATCTGTTTGATCACAATCCGCGAAACACGTCAAATTTGAAAACTTTTGTGTACTTTAAGTTGGATATGCATCGTTATTGTCTAATTACGTTAAATTTGTATCTAAATATTAATTTTTAGTTTAATTAAATAAAAAAAGGATTATGCGGAAAACTTTTTGAAAACCGCGAAAAATAAAATTACTTTATATTTTTATGTGCTAGTATACGTCTAGGGTAGCTAAAACTTGATAAATGTAAAAAAAGTAAACAAGTTTCAACTTCTAATAACCCGATTAAAATTAATATGCTTTATATAATCATACGAAATTTAATATGAGTCTTAACACAGTTTTATCCGAGAAATGGGCATAATAATTAAATAACATCCGAATAATGACGCGATCCAATTTAATACGTTTTTATATAGCGGTATAAATGTATATCTATCCAGTTTTTGATTTTAAAACGTCATGAAAATTCGAAATATCTATTAATCCTTTAAAACTTTAGCCGCTTGCAAAAGGTTTACAACTTTATAATTTGTAACAAATTCCATAGCATTTGGAAATTTTATTTATGATAAAATTGTGTTTTTTTAAATATGATATAATATTAAAATATATATTATTTTGCAATGTCTAGGTAAATATAACGTAATTATTAATTGGATTAGTTTTAGCGTATTCTAAATGCAATATACAATTATACGAAACTATATATGACATCATATTAAATTTTTTTATACGAAATTAATTTTATATATGAATTTATATAATTATGTCCGGTTAAATGCACTGGTAGACAAAACCTTATAAGTGCATATAAAATAATGTATTATTTTATGCAAAAGTTTTAACTCGGGAAATTAAAGATTTATAACCGTCCAAAAACAAATTAAAAGTAAATATCCTATATAATTTGCCTGACACTTACAAGGAAGCTTTTCCAATGGGTTCTCTTTGAAATTAATGAAATTCGGATAGGTGATAAACAAATTAAAAGTAAATATCCTATATAATTTGCCTGACACTTACAAGGAAGCTTTTCCAATGGGTTCTCTTTGAAATTAATGAAATTCGGATAGGTGATAAAGCAGCAAAAATATATGAAAAACGTATCTATTTTTAAAATTATTTAATTATTTATTTAAAAACAGCGTTAAAATGCTCGAGAACACACACATTTTGAAAACCATTTTGACACTATGTCGTGGACCCCGGCTGAAACTTATTTGAATTATTTTAACAAATTATTCACTATTTTTCCCCTTTTTCATATATCCGACTTTTTTTAAGATTGGGGGCTATACTTCATGTCTTGTATTAAAAAAATGGTAAATTTTACAAGCAAGCGTGATTGTAGTCTGAAAGAAATAATAATAAAGAAAAAATATAAAATTGGAAAATTTAAAAATATACCTGACATTGCCTAGGTCTTATTTAAACTAAATTATGTATTTTGAAATCACTTTGATTTATATTTTGGACAATTTCAAACGCTTTTCAAATTGTCTTTAATGAATTTTTTTAAATAAAAACCTTTAAAATGTCTAAAAAAAACTATAACACAAAGACTGGTTTAGCTGCTTGATTTTAAAATGTCGCGTTTCAAGGAGCGCCGATAGAAATTTGTTTACATTTAGTCTAAAAAAATTGAGAAAATTTGAGTCACATTGGACCACGTTAACACATTATGCATATCGATCAAAGTTTGAGGCTTAAATTTGTTTCAAAAAATTAAAAAAATATATAAATAATATATATCGTAAAAAAAATACTGAAAACTATGTTACTAGATGCGTGCGTAGCAAACCAAATTTAAATAAAAAGATTGCACTGTAAGTAAAGTAACGACTTTTACGGCACAAGTAAACTTAATTTTGAGTCTTAGTGGTATCTTCATTTAAAAAGATTATGTCGAAATACACAGAAAAAATCATTGTCAAAAAAATTTCAATTAAATTTTTTGTTCGATTTCAAACTTACTTTCAATTAACTGTTTAATTGAAAATGAATTTGGTATAAAAAAAATTTTCAGTTTTTATAACGTTGAACAACATTGAAACAAATGCAAAAATTTTAAAAAGTCGCCAAAATTAAAAAAATTGTTTAAAGTAGAAAATTCGCGTTTCTTTAATTTTGGTGAATTTTTTAAAAAAAATTTTAAATTTTAGCGTTTATTTTGGGAGTTTTTAAATTTCTGCAATTTTGAGGATTGTTTTTTAAATTTGGCAATTTTTTTTCAAATTTTGCAATTTTTTTCAAATGGTCTCGATTTTTTTTAATTTTGGCGATTTTTTTTTACAATTTTGGTGATTTTTTTTTAAATTTTGTAATTTTTCACAATAGTAAACAATATTCAATTAAATTCTTAATAGATGTGAATAAAACTATATGTAATTGAAAATAATATTAATTAAATAGATACAAATTATTTTAGTTGTTACTACAATTGCATCAACACGACCGAATTCAATTAAACTTTTACTGAATCAACAAATATTTTAATTAAAACTCAATTTTAGTTTTTTCTGTGTACACATATTTAATTTTTAGTTTGCATTGTCTCAAACAATTTTTTGATTATATTTTAAGTCAAAGACTTCGAAATCTCTTATGAAATGATTTTATTTATTGCTTTTTGGCGAAAATCAACTCTAACAATGATAGCCGCCCATTTGCAGGCGATGTTTTCTAACGAAATTTTAAGATTCGAATCATATAAAACTATTTCCTATTTGATCCAAGTCAAAAATAAATATTTTCATATTAAATTTATCAATAACATTGTTACTTTCTAACAAATTGTATTAAGTTTTCAAATTTGTCAAATCATTTCGGGGGGGCTCTAGCCCCCAAGCCCCCCCCCCCCTAGCTACGTGCCTGGTTCGAAGGACCATGTTTTAACGGGTTAGAGGGGTAAGGGTATAGAGTTGAGGTTAGTGCACTTTGCCGTGTATATAATTTCAACCGTTGTCAATAAAAAGAATATATATTTTGAGCAAACGTTATAATAACAAGGGTTTTTATTTATATAAAGTTTTACAAAGGTATTTGAGGTTAAGTTTATTCTAGTAAGTTCAATTTAGTTGAGGGTTTTAATTTCATTAGATTTAGGGTTTTATTAAATGTTTAGGTTTAATTTTATATTTTAGGTTTATAAATTACACTAATTTATTTCCACTGGGTTTTGTTGGTTTATTTTAAATCTGTTGCAAGTTTAACTGTTGTTGTTGTTGGGTTTTTAGAATAAATGTTTTTGCACAAGCACACAATATACCACGGTGTTGTTATGCTACGAGTTATAGAACAAGTGTGTGATCAGAGCGCAAATGCTGACAGCTAAACTTTATGCTGAGTTGCATTTTCGTGGGGTTTGCACACTAGAGGGCGCTGTTAAAGTCAGGGTTGGGATTACTTCATTGTTCACCAAGTGAACAGTATGTATTTTTATACTTCCGTCAATTGTTATATACAGAGAAATTAAAATAAAAACAAGTATTATTATGAGGTAACAAAGAATAATTATGGACTAAAAAATATATTTAATAAATTCAGTAGATTTTTGATGTTAAAAAATTTTACAGTGGTGGCAAAAAATAGGCAAATGGTATATTTTTATCATTTAAAGTAGAAAAGTTATAGTTTAAATGTGGGTAATTAAGAATCGTGGAATAAGTTTTATATTATTTTCATAAAGTATTTGTTCTTATAATATTCGAAGTTTCAAAGTTATCAGAAGCTGAAAACTTTCGTACGTTTAACTGACTGTGAGAAATCGGAGAGAAACTGTGGTAGTTTCTTGTACTTTTTATTGTGCGAACATCAATAAATCTTTTCGACAAAAAGTTTTCGATAGCATCAACATCAGGAATGGATACAAAAAAAAATGTATACCAGGAATTTGGGGTGGAACAAAAATCAAACATTGCTGTAGGTGTTAGGATATGGTGATCCGCAGTTCGCTGTAGACTTGCTTGCCTTACAGTCTGCTTAATTGTACTTTTGCCAGGAGAAGTGGCAAAAAAGTGCCAATCAGCTTCTAAGCCGAAATCGTCTTTGTGATGACAAATGTTGATAAAAACTTTTTTATTTTTGTAAAATTTTTGTAAAATTTTTGTAAAATTTTTGTAAACATAAAAAATCTACTGAATTTATTAAATAAATTTTTTAGTCCATAATTATTCTTTGTTTCTTCATAATACTACTTGTTTTTATTTTAATTTCTCTGTATATAACAATTGAGGGAAGTATAAAATACATACAAAAAATCAAAAAGGCTTTTCTTTAAAACCCTGTAAATCCGAGAGGAGTGAAAATAACTAAACGGGTCTTGAAGTGTTATAAAGTTAAAAGTAGGGAGTAAATACTCTGTAATTTTCAAGTTTGTATCTGCTAACAAACATGACCAAATTGTAGCCTGAAATATGCAAATTTTCAAAATTTCCAAAGTTCAAGTAACGATTTTTTCATAACGAGTTGCCAGATTGAGCCAATTTTAATTTTGTATTTTTCTCCGACATGTCTAATTTGTATCTGAGAATTATTATGCTTTTATATTCATTTGCGCCGACACTGGAGTTCATTGAAAAACACAAAAACCAATGAAATATGCTTATTTTCAATACCGCGTTATTTTTCGGGTGTATGAACTAAGTCAAATTTTATATTTTTGATAGAAACTATAATCCTTCAGCTTTAAAACAATGTGTTCATCATGTAGATATCTCTAGCAGAAAAATTTTAACAGCTCAAACCACTACGCACAAAAACAAGACTTTTTAGTTTTTTTATTTTGCGTGAACCGGTAGTGCCGTGTGCAAAAATTAATCCTCTTAGATTTGGGTTTTCAGACCCTAAATATCATTTCCAGTTAGTTTGAGTCAAATCTAAGATATGCCAGCTTTGCCGATTTGGTGATTTCATACAGAATAACTCATGTATTAAAAATCTTCTATACACTCACAATATTTTTTCCGTAAATACTACTGAATATACCCACACAGAGAAAAATTTTGCTGTTTACCAACTGAAATTCGGTTACTTCGACTCAAAGTCTGTTATTACGAATTTCAGTGGGTTGGTATAACTCAACATTAGTTTTCACAACAAAGTTCGTTTAATTCAACTGAATTTTAGTTGCACCACCCAATATATTCTGAAAAGTAATGTAAACGTCGTTGTACTAACTGAATTTATAAGTTGTTACCATTCAAATACAACTTTTTAATTCGGTTGGCACTTTATTTCTTTGTGTGCACATTAAATTAACTGAAAAGCAGTTAAAAACAGGACTACTTACTTTTTGTTTAAAACAATTGTATTTTTTAGTTTATTTTTAACTGCTGAAAAATTAATTGACAAAATCCATAAAAACAATAGATTGTTTTCGTTTATTGAAATACTCAATATAATATAACAACTTTTTGTTTTAAATAGAAAATTTTAACTGAGTATTTTAACTACTACGGAAAGTCCGTTTTTTTGTTTATTTTGTTTATTGAATAACAGACAGAAAATTAAAAAATATATTTTCTTGGTAATTTAACTGTATATTCCATTGAAACAACTTTACTGATTAAGTAACTGTTGATTTTTTATGGAAAAGTTCTTGTGAGTGTACCTTTATGAATGTATACAATTTGCCATATCCTCTAGGGGTAAAAAGACAATTATACCAAGGCACCGATACCATGTCTCTGAATGGCATTTTTACATAAATGCCTCACGTCTTTGGAGATATCTTTCAAAAAACCAACAGCTCAACAGCAAAGCAAAGAGTTTTAAACCAATTTCTTCTAATTTGATTTAGATTTATATTTATATAACTGCAACCTCGTAAATTCGTTTGTCACTTCTGAATTCGGTTGTTGTAACCGAATTGGATGTTGTGACAATCGAATTCGGCTGTGACAACTGAATTTACGATGTTTAAAGCAACCGTATCAATTCGGTTGGATAAAATTAAATTGAATTGCTTACAAAAACAAAATAGTTACAGGAAATTCAAATTTTCAAAAATTGCTTGAATTTCATAAATCGATTTTGCAAACCCCAAAAATATTAAAATATTGTTTAAAAATGTTTAATTGAAAAAAGAAGACAAACAAAACAAAAAATTAAAAAAAAAGAAAAACGTGCTCATATAATATGTTCTTTGGAAATGCACAAAAAATTTTCACAAATATGATTCCTTTTATATTCAAAAATATGATATTAAGAGCAAAATATGCTTCAAAAATCAAGCCAGAATTCTTCAATTATTTTAAATTGGATCAATATCTTATCCATTTTTCAATACAATTAATATGACGGTCAGACAATGCTAAACATTTAACAAATATAAAATTGATTAGTTTAATTTAGTTTCTTTGTGTAGGCTAATAAAGGTGTTTTGTTTATAAAAGGAATTTGTTTTTTCTTTGACGATACTTTGAAGA
>CM037851.1:187567189-187677499 GCA_021234595.1 Delia radicum | reverse complement strand
CGGTTGTTGTAACCGAATTGGATGTTGTGACATCGAATTCGGCTGTGACAACTGAATTTACGATGTTAAAGCAACCGTATCAATTCGGTTGGATAAAATTAAATTGAATTGCTTACAAAAACAAAATAGTTACAGGAAATTCAAATTTTCAAAAATTGCTTGAATTTCATAAATCGATTTTGCAAAACCCCAAAAATATTAAAATATTGTTTAAAAAATGTTTAATTGAAAAAAGAAGACAAACAACAACAAAAAATTAAAAAAAAAAGAAAAAACGTGCTCATATAATATGTTTCTTGGAAATGCACAAAAAATTTCACAAATATGATTCCTTTTATATTCAAAAATATGATATTAAGAGCAAAATATGCTTCAAAAATCAAAAGCCAGAATTCTTCAATTATTTTAAATTGGATCAATATCTTATCCATTTTTCAATACAATTAATATGACGGTCAGACAATGCTAAACATTTAACAAATATAAAATTGATTAGTTTAATTTAGTTTCTTTGTGTAGGCTAATAAAGGTGTTTGTTATAAAAGGAATTTGTTTTTTCTTTGACGATACTTTGAAGATAAGCTTATACAGACAGTATAACCAGGCTAAGACGAACGTTTTTAACAATCAAAAAAAATTTTAAATATATTGAAAAAAAATTTAAAATTGTGGGATCTTTTTATCTTAAATAAATCTTTGGCTGTATATTTAAAGACCTTATTTTTGATGGTCAGTTTAAGAAATGTAATAAATTGCTCTCATAAAGAAAATAGTTGAAAATTCAGCTGCGACAACAGAAAATAATACCTGAATTTGCGCCAGCATAATTTTCTTTAAAGATGAGAATTACAGTCTGCTAAATTCAAGTAACAAGAGCAGGTTCGTATTTATAAAATACGGAGTAACGATTTTTTGTAATTTTGCTCTATCTCGCTTAGTTTCTGAGATATAGCCTATTTTAGGATTATAAAATAAAAAAAGGATATAATAGCACTATCTACAAGAGAGACAGGTAGCGGAGCTAAAAAATAATGGTTTGAAAACATTTTCTGGTTTAAATTAACTATCAAATTTGAGAACCACGAATTACAATTATGAAAAATTACTTCAAATACGGATGAATTACACACAACTCTTCTTATACGAGATCGTCGTAAGCGAGTTTTACTTTACTTATTTAAAAAAACCTCACAATAAAACTTGTGTCTGCAAAGGCATTTATATATAAAAATATGCGAAAAAGAGACTTATCTTGTGTAATTTCAAACATAAATAAATTTTAACAAAACATCTATTAATCAGAAATTCTCGTACTTTCGAAATAACCATTCTAAAACCTTTTATCTATATTAAAACCAAATAAAAACTGATTGAAGAAATCTTTTACAAAAACCTTTAAAATTAAAAGATTAATAATACGTTTATTAAGGTATCCCTTAAAATATCTTTAGACGGGTTTTGATGTATTGCCACTTGATCTTTTTTAAAAATAATTCTTGATAATAATTTTTAGTACAAATAATAATTTTTTTGTAAAAACTGTTCAAAAAGGAACTTAAAATTGCTATATTTACAAGGGCAAGTTAGTTCAAAAGTCTGTTAAAAGGGTTCCAATTCAATTGAGCTAGTTTTTTTCTGCTCACATCGTTTAAATCTGTCATAACTAATAAAGTTATCTTATTTTACTTCAACAACAAATTTCATCCGTATTTCAACTAATTTTTCGACATAAAATTTAGTAATTTGTGATTCCCATATTTACAAATTTTGCCAGTTAATTTAAAACACAATTGATTTCAAAACAATTTTTTGCGTCTCCGTTAACAGTATCATTTGTAGGTTGCGTTATTTTGTCACATTTTTTATTTCATAATCATAAAATAGGCTATATCTCGGAAATAAAGCGAGATAGAGCACAATGGACCAAAAATCGGTATTCCGTGCCACTCCCGTTTAACGTAACCGGATTTTTTAATTTTTGATTTGCATTTGCGAGAGTAAACTCAAAAATTAAAAAACACCCAAAAAATCGTTGTTTCTTATTTCTCAAAAAATACTAGGCAAAAATATGAAAATGTCTCTACGTTAGGGACTGCTTTGGGAAAGAAGCATTGCTCATGTAAAATATTGGGCAAGGAGTTTGTTTAGCAAGCTGTTACGTTTTTATTTCTCCGGTTTTTTTTTCAAAATTTTCCTATCATATAGAAAAAGTTCAAATTATTTAATAAAAAAAAAAAAATATCAAAAGCTAGTAAGTAATTTTACGCTACCAGAAATTTTGAATGATTAAAATTTACCCTCATTTCATGAAAATTTCCTAAAAGTAACGACTTTTAAAACAATTTTTTTTTTATATTTGAGACCAAACAGAACAACACAAGTGCTGTTGATATTGAAATTTGACTATTCGTACCTAAAGGGACACCTTATACATTACACGTATAACCGACATGTAGAAATTTCACCAACAAAAAGATTGTTTAGTTTTTAAAAATCGAAATATTTTGTAACTCAATACTATCTCTTGGAAGATACACATACATATAATCATACATATAAAACTACCAACCCAGTAGAAAATTCTTGAAATATTTCTATAAAATTTAACTTTGTTAATTTGTGTTTTAAAGAAAATTTAAGGACTTATAAATTATGTGCAAAAGGCAATTCAACACCAAATGTCAGGTGAATACAATATTGATGAAATTCAATTTAATTTTAGAATCTTTTTAAGCTAATTTCAAATTTAATCAATGGGCAATATTTTATTTGAAAATATTTATATTGCTGAACTTAGTAATTGTTTTTTTTTTTTTTGAAAATTAAAGAATTTATAAAAATAATATAAATGAAGTCAAAATACCCAATACGTATTAAAGTTCTAAAAGTTCAAGTGCTTAAATTTAGCTGGAAGTAACGTAGATTTCAAATTCTAGCACATGTTTTTCTAAAAAAAAAAAAACAGTGTAGACGAAAAACAGTCTAGACGAATAAGTGTACCCAATTAAAAAAAACTGTTATGGAGCTTTATATAATATTATATAATTTATTATGATCCAATAATTAATTATATAAAATTGAATCCTAAAAATGGACGATTAAATTGTATCAAACTACATCTAATTGTATCATATTAGATTAATTTAGATAGAATAAGAAGTGATTTGATAAAGTTTTGTCCGAATTTCGTTTTATCAATTTTGTAAATTATACGTTATAACTTCTGATTAAATCTTAGTTAATAGGATATTATTTTAAATATATATATCGTATGGTTTATTTCAATTTTAAAAGCATTAATATTAGTTCTTCTCATAAAAACTCGCATATAACTTGTATATATGGTAATACATAAAAAAAAATGAGTTTGTCATATTTATTTACCATTTTACTTGAAATCAAGAAAATCTCAGCTAAATTAAAGATTACACGGTGCTAAAGTGAAAAAAAAAACTTGGAAAACGACCTAGCGTGGGTTATATGTCTTGTTAAGTACATTACAAATTGTGTCAAAAAATTTCAGAAACACCCTCAAATTCAAAAGTTATTCTAAAAAAAAAAACCGTTTTCAGTGATGTTCGTCAACTTATCGACCTGTAATTAAGTCAGTTTTTGTCCGATTTAAATTTTTTTAACGGGTTTGGAAAGAAAACTGATTGCGCTTTAAAATTACACATTTGTAAGTTATAAGTATTGTTTTTGTTAAGAATATCTACAAAAAAAAAAACGAAAATTATAAACTTTTTTGATTTTAGTAGCTTTTCATTGCTTATTTTAATATGAAAGCTTATAAAAATGTATACCAACGTATAAAGAAAATTTAGTTCATTTTTCAAATCGGATGAAAATTGTAAAAGTTATTTAACTTTTCATAAACACCTGTTTTTAGTATTTTCTCCCCCCAGCGCAAAACATATGAATAAAAAAAAAAAACAATTAACTAAACAAGCAAATTTATCAACTTAATAATGCAGTGTTTTGTTTGTTGTAATCTATTTATAAAATTTTTACTTTAGAAAAAGTTTAGTAACTTTTGCAACTGCAAACCGATTTTAACAAATAATATCTCGTTTTTTTCTATATAAAATAGTCTTTTAAATACAGTGCAAAAAAAGATAGGTTTTCATAGAAAAAAAATAAAATAACTATTGTTGAATTTGAAAAATTAGAAAAAAAAAATAAAAAATGAGAAACTTTTGATAAACACTTACCTAATTTCTTGGAATATATATTTTATGAATACATTTCATGAAAGCTTAATTCTTTGACTTTCCAAAACTGTTTAAAATTTTGAAATCGGTCAAAAAATGTGTGAGTTAGAGGTGCTAACGACCTACCCTAAATCAGTTTCGTGAAAAATAACTCAAAATTTTGAGGGTGTTTCAAAATTTTTGAAAACGGTTTTTGTATGTCCTCACCTAGGCCTACAACCCCCACTAGGTCGGTTTTCAAGTTCTGACAGAAAGTGTTTTTTTGTAGCATTGTGTTATTATTCTGAATGCAGAAAGTTTTAAATTGATATTTAAAATTTTTATTTGCAATCAAAGTAGTTATAAATTTGTTAAATATTTCTTTTTAATTTTTAAGCGATATTTCGAATATTCAAATTGAAATTACGATTTTTCGCGTTATTTCTTCAATTAAAAATTATTTATAGTTTTTGCCAGTTCCAATGCAAAATTCCAAACTAATTCTGAAAACTTATTTAAAAAATTCTAATTCGTAACCAAAACTCAGATAAAAACATTCCATAGTAAAAAAAGAGCAAAAATATGCTAAAAAAAAAAGAGTCAACTTCAAAGGGCCTATAAAAACAAAACAAGAGCAAAGATTTCAAAACCCTTTAGGGGTTTTAGTCTACTAATGGTCTTCTTTCATTTTCCGTTGAAATGGTACGGGATGTTTTTCTTGTTGCACAGTGTAATACTCACTGATTGAAAAAAAGAAATCTTAACTAAAAATGTTTGGTGCGAAATTTGCAAGGACGATGCAATACAGACTGACATTTTTTTATACCAATAAGATCTTCGATTCAGTGGGATTTTTTTTGCGAAATTTTGAAGGAAGATGTGTTGTAAGCTATTTTTATATAAATTAAATGGTTTTTGTACCGATTTTCCAAAAAATATTTCAGGCAATTATTGTAGCATTAGTAATACAACTTGCATGCTAAATATTGAAGTTTTAATACTGATAATTGGAGTTCGGTAGAAAAAAGATTTTATTTACACAAATAATTTCCAATCTGCAGTATATCAATTGATCCAATTTCGATAAAAAAGAAACTCGTACGGGATAACAAAAATAATACAAGATTTAATAAGTGTTATAAAATAGTTTTTAAATATCGTATTTTACTTAAAGAAAATACTTACTAGCAAATGTATACACATTTTGTGAATTTTATAAACAGTCATATAAATAAAATTTTGCATGTGAAACAAGAGCACATTTTATATATACGACTGTTGTAAGAATCAAAAATAAAACTAAAAATGATTACGCATATGAGCAGTTGTTTTCTTTGGAAACTCATGAATTCGTGAAATATAGGTTTCATGTATTTATGCTAGAGACCGCTTTTAACCCAGCAAATTTTTTAACAAAATATTATTGTGTCCATAGGCTGCAGAAAACGGCTAAAAGGCGTGACAATCTAAAACATCATTTTTTTAAATCTAAAAATAGAACATATAAGAAAATTTTTAATTCACTGGCCAATTAGTTTTCTAACCCTGATTATGTTAACCGTTTGTATGTGCAATAGTTATCTTTATAATTTTGGTTTAATCTTTCCAATATATATTATTCCTTGTCAAAGAAATTGTCCATTTAATTTCGTTGGTATGGTACTTTATCTACACCCAGACTATTTTCTCAGTTGCGGCCACCGAATTAGTTGCCAATTGAATTCTGGCGGTTACGAAAACTATCGTAATGTTAAATTATATTTTTAGTCGTGAAAGCTGATATTCAGTTGCCTAACCCAATATTACAATCCAAATAAAATGTTTAGGTTTTAAATGTTTAGGTTGAGATAAGCCTGAAGTGACGATAACTTCTGTTGTCAAATTCCAGTTCATGTTGGGTGGGTTTTTTCAGCGTAGATTTATTCAAAATAATTTACTAACATTTATCGATTTTTTAGTTTAATTTTTTTAAAGTTTAATACAAATTTAACCACAACGATTTAAATTTTCTTCTATGTAATACAAACTGGCTACAATTGTTATCAATTTCCAACAATTCTTTAACTGCTATTGATGACATGATTAATATTTTTTATGAAACAATTTTTATATATATGGAAGATTGCATCCCAAAACAATACGTTCGTAAACTTTCTGGCCCGCCGTGGAGCTCTAAACAATTATCGAGAATCAAAAATTTAAAAAATAAACGTTATAAAAACTACAAGAAATCTGGTTCTCTTACAGATTATGGTAAATATTCAGTTACACGAGCTGAATATCACTTACTTAATACGAAATTATATAATGAATATCTAAACAATATGAAACTAAATTTTAAACGAGATCCGAAGGCGTTCTATAAATTTGTTAATTCAAAGCGGAAGTCTTGTGGATATCCACCTGTCATGAAATATTTATCTAATGAGTCTAGCGATGATTTACTGATAAGTGACATGTTTGCCGATTTTTTTGCAACTACGTATTCTGATGCTCGCTATGATGATTCTGTCAATTATCCAATCCCTTTAACTGAACAACAGTCGTTATCGTTTTCACTTCTTACCACTTCAGATATAAAAAAATGTATTAAAAGCTTAAAATCTTCATTTTATCATGGACCTGATGGCATACCCAGTTGCATGCTAATTAATTGTGCTCATGCTTTAGCTACTCCTCTATCGATTATGTTTAATGTATCCATCAAATACGGTTATTTTCCTAAACAGTGGAAGGAGTCCTACATTATACCTTTATTTAAATCTGGTAATAAATCGGCGGTAACAAATTATAGAGGTATTGCTAAATTGAGTAATATCCCAAAAATATTCGAGAAATTTTTAACAGAACAACTATGTCATAATATCTCCTCCGTATTGTCGCCATTTCAACACGGTTTCCGAAAAGGTTGCTCTACAACTACAAACCTGTTACACCTTACAACTTTAGTTAACCGGGGATTTACCAAAAGCCAACATACTGATGCTATTTATACAGACTTCAGCAAAGCCTTTGACAAAGTAAATCACAATCTTCTTGTAAAAAAGTTATTTTTAATGGGATTCACAAACAACGGTTTGGATTGGATTAAATCTTATCTAAGTAACAGAAAACAACGCGTTCTATTTAACAATTCTTTATCTAAGAATATTGATGTTAAATCAGGAGTACCTCAGGGTAGCCATCTTGGACCTATTTTGTTTTCGTTATTCATTAATGATCTACCGTTAGTGATTAAATTTTCAAATGTTTTAATGTACGCTGATGATGTGAACATCTTCCATAGCTTCGATAATTTTTCTGATCACATATACCTTCAGGAAGATTTGGACAGTCTTAACGAATGGTGCAGATTAAATTTAATGGAGTTTAAACCTGAAAAAATGCAAACATATGAGATTTTTCATAAAATTCTGTGTTCCCGATTTCTATTCTTTAGGGGGCTATCAGTTGGAGTTAGTTGATACCTTTAATGACCTTGGTGTTCTTTTGGATCCTAAATTAACTTTTATACAACATATTACTTTGACTGCAAATAAAGCACGCGGTGTGCTTTCATTTATCAAACGATGGGCAAAAGAATTCATTGAACCGAATATCACAAGGCAACTTTATACTTCCCTTGTAAGACCAATTTTGGAATATGGTTCCATAATCTGGGATCCTCAGGAAAATGTTCGTATCCAACTAATTGAGTCCGTCCAAAAACAATTTTTGCTATTCTGTTTACGGAGTTTTTATTTGGGGGCTGCAGCTGATCTTCCATCCTACACTACTAGACTGGCTCGCATCAAGCTGCCAACCTTGGAAAGCCGAAGAAAAATGATGAATGTTACGTTTTTATTCAAGCTGATTAATGGTGAAATTTGCTCGGAATTCCTCGTCAATAACCTGTTATTTAATGTTCCTCAACGCCCAACGAGGTACTATATTCCTCTATTTGTTCCATTTCACCGTCAAAATTATGCTGATGCTGATCCTCTTTTACGAATGAGCAATGATTTTAATAATTTTTATAATTGTATCGATTTTTCAAAAAATGTTAAATTTGTTAAACGTAGTATAATTTTAACTTTGAATGTCTGATTTCTGTGATTTTATGTTAGGTATCTACTTATGTAATTTTTATGATATTGTCTGTAAGGATTTTTTCCATAGACTAAATAAATACAAATACTGCAAAACACAAAACACAAACCGAATATTGTTGTTTGTTTCCGTTACACTTATTATAAATTTTTTTTTTTTTTAGTTTTTTGATTTATTGTCGGCTTGAGGTCATGTGAATAAATTATTTTAAATAAATAAACAAAAGTTTTTTAATATTTATGCGTTTATTTATTAATTCTTCCGATATTTAGACAGAAGTCTTCTGTCATTTTCAAGGAAACTATAAGAAAAATAATAATATTAAGAAGTTTTTTTATAAATTACATAAAATTATTAAAAAATTATTAAAAACATTAAAACATGTAAATTACAAACATTTAATCACAATAATTACATTTTAAACAAATATACGCGTACTAATTAAACCAGGTGCACTTGTAGGTGGTTAATTACAAACTGATCTGTGTTTGTCAATTGTTTGTTTGAAAATTTGAGCGCAATTTTCAACGTCTCTTTTATAATTTAGTCTTTTACACACTGGTACCACTGTGGCCAGGTTTGACGATTTATCGTCATTTTGACGATTTTTAGTACCTAAATTACTAAATGACGATTTGACGATTTTTGCTTCCAAATGACGATTTTTTGACAAACGTTTAATATGTCAGCAAAACATGTTTTTAGCTATTATTAAAAAATCACCGGATCTATTTTTGGATTTTTATTATTTCGTTAAAATTAAAAACTATTTTTTATTGAAAGTTTGGCAAAAAAGTTATTTTATGGATTCATGTTAGGTTTATTTTAATTTATTTTCTGCACTTAATAACGGTAAAGAAAACTGCAAATGCAGCTAAATACAAATGAAATTTCACCTGAAAAAAGAACGACTAACATTTTAGTAAATTCAACTAACATAGTCATTTGTTTTTTACTGTTCAAAACATTAACTACAATTGTTTTATTAATGAGTGGTTCAGTCAGTGCAGTAAAATATAAACAAACATTAATTTGTTTTATTTTTTAAATAAAAAAAATACTGTACAAAATGAATGTAAAATCATAATACTGTAATTTTATGTGGTTTGTTTTTTAAATGAGCTACAATTGTAGTCAAAAATGAAATTTTTTCTACAAATGACTGTATTTTCACTTAAAAATAGAGATACTGTATTACATCTGAAACAACGACAAATATTTACAGCAGAAGTTCCCTGAGTATGTGCTTACTTTTTTCATGGTTGGCAAACACTACCTTTTCATTACAATGGCAGTTGCCTGCCACGGCCACACCAATTCCGTTATGAACGTTTTAAAGCTACGATTCCAATAGTGGCATGTGTCTGTCTTCACAGGGTTTATTTCAAAATTCTACCAAACAACGTTATAAATCGTCGTTTCGGTATTTTAGCGTTATTTTTACTTAAACTGGTTCAAGACATTTCAAAATCAAACAGGTTAAATAAAAAACTAAAACCGTTTACATAAGAAGAAACATGTCTTTAATGGAATCGCTTTTTTTAAATTTCCACTCCGCTATTAGTGTTACTGTGATAGCCAATCGTTATTATGAAAAGTTATTGAATGCCAACCCTGCTTTTTTTAATATTTATATTTTTATGAAGTTTAATTAGTGTAAGATTGAGATAAAAATAATATATTTTTTAAATTAAAAAAAAAATCCAAGTTTTTGCGAAACAAACATCGAGTTCGAATATTCTCATTTATAAATCCAAAAATAAATGCGGTGCTTAAAAAACAGGCCTAATAAAAATATAAATAAAGTGTTCCAAAGTGAAACTTTTGATATTCACAATTTATATTTGAAAATGGAAAAACATGCAGTAATAAACAATATTTAAATAAAAATAAATAATAATATAAATAATAAATAAAATAATAAATAATTTTTAGCAATATCAAAAACCAACCCAAAATGAAAAATATGAAGTAATTAAAAATTTCACAATTTATTGTATTAAACTATATCTTCACATGTTATGCAATTTGAAACTTTAACAGGTTAATGGAAGTCCAAATTTAATAATTAAAGAAAATAACATTGTTAAATAATTTCTAAACTATGTAAAAGAATTTAAGATTTAAAAATTGTGCTACTGAAGTGGTGTTTACAGAATAATGTAGAAGGAACTAACAGTTAAAGTGGTAAAGTGCTACCGTTATAAAATATGATGATTTTCGAAGTTTAAATTACAGAAAAGTGTTAAAAATCGTATCATATTACACCGATAGTACATGAGCACTTGAAATGTGAATTATATATTATTATTCTTTTTTTCTATTAAAACTTTAGCCCACTTGTAACAAATATTTTTTGTTTTGACGATTTTTGACTATTTTTGAAAATAAAATGACGATTTTGACGATTTTTATTGGAAAATTTGACGATTTTATGCTCAACATACCTGGCAACACTGACTGGTACGTCAATAATATGTAACATTTCAAGAGTAAATCTCTTCTTATAATTACTCTCGCTCACTAATACTTCTACGTCGTTGAAATCAGGTGTGTGCGCTGTTACCGTGCAGTGGGCCGCTAATGCAGTTTTTTGTTCCAATGGTTTATCAATTTCCTTTTGGTCCGATTTATGCGATGTAAGTCTGGCTTTGAGTTTTGTTTTCGTCGTGCCAACATATAGCTTTTGGCAAACGTTGGCTTCGTCCCCTTTGCAGTTTATCTTGTAATCTAAATTCGACTTTTCATCACATTCCTTGGGTGTTTTGAGTTAAAGTTTATTAGCCTACCAGACGCTATTGCTTTTTGATACCAGTCTAGTTTTAGCAGGGTTCCTTGTCTGATTACAACACAATCGAAATATGGCAATTTGTTTTCCACTTCATTTTCCATTGTAAATTGTATTTGCCTAATGAAGCTGTTTAATATTTTAAGAGTTTCGTCAATTTTATCAATTTTTATAATTACAAATAGGTCATCTACGCATTTTGTCAAAATTCTTGGTATGTAATTTAGTGTCTCCATCGACACATTTAATAATTCTTCCATCACGATGTACGCGATTACCGGCGATGCTGGCGAACCCATCGGCATTCCTTTATTTTCAATTAAAAAATATTCCAAAAATGCGAGTCTATTTTTTTTTTATAAAAATAGTTTGTTTATATGACAAACTTTTTTTATGAGTGTAGCATAAATGTATCAGTATGCAACAGTTTGTAGAGAAAAATGAAGTAGAGGTTGAAAAATTTAAACTTGAAAATTTGTAAAAAATTAAAAAAGTGTAGGGGGACATTTTAAAAAGAAATTTTTAAAGAAAAATTTTGGTAATTTCCATCTAATATTCGGTTACAGCAACCGAAATCAGTTGCTACTATTGAATGTCGGTCGTTGCAGCTAAAAAAATTTTAATACAACTACATTTCAGTTGCACGACCCAAAATATTTGGGAGTTGCATTGTGATTTGGATGTCTCTACCGAATTTCTATGTTGCATCAACCAATGTAGCATTTACAATTTATTTTATTTATTTTATTACAAAAACGCATACCATTGCAACAATAACAAGTCTTTTTAACAGCACATGGAAAAATAATGTTACAAAAAAATTGTGTTTATAAAAAAGTATTTAAAATTAACCAATTACTGTATTATCATAAACAATTAAAATAAAAGTTGTGAAAAAAAAATTGACACTAGTTAAATGCATATTGTTAAAAAAATTAATAACTTTCATATTACATAAAAAAAAAAATTAATTTTAGAAAGAAAAAAAAATATATTAAAATTTTGAATAATTTAATTGTAATTGTAATTATAATTATAATTATAATTTTTTTTTTTTTTTTTAAGAGAGGCAACACTCAGGAAATACTTCCTATATTTAGGGTGTTGCTTTCTTTGGAAAGGGATACTATAGAGATGAAAAGTGGGGAAAGATGAAGGGCTTCAGACATGGCAACACTGTAATTGCGCGAGATGATAAGTCTTAGAACAGTTGTTGCTCGCCACCTGATGGAGAGTTGGCGAACTTATTGGAGCTTTTTGGTTCATAGCCCTGATTCATTATTTAACTTCGGTGGGGTTAATTGCTATGGGAACACCGAAGGTGGACATTGCGATACGTTTGAGGGATAGAAAAAACTCATACATATTATTTTGATGTTGCCGGCACCGGGGATCGAACCCGGGACCTTCTGTGTAAAAGTCCAACGCGCTAACCATTACACCACAAAGCTTTTGTCAGCTCAAATGTTCAAAAATATCACCTTTAAAATGCTTTGCATTGGTTGTAGTTTGAATATTATGAGGTAGGTGGTTTCAAAGACGGATAGTGTTTATAAAAAAGTGTCTTTTTGGTATTTGAGAATGATGAATGACTGTTCTATTTTTATTTTCCCTGTTTGATTGGAAACAATTCAGTCATTGGTGGAGGTAGCCTGGTTTAGGAGATTATCGAACGATATGTTGTAAATTTGTTTTGAGTACCGATATATTCTTGCAAAACGTTTAAGTCCGAAAACATATCTATATCATACGAATGTTTAACGGAGTACAGTGTTCAGTCATCCATAAATTTCTTAGCATCGCTATTGTTTTACCGCATACCACGTTCACATGATCTGACCAATCAAGTTGTTTGTTGAATACTACACCGAGATTTTTTGCAGTGTCAACCAGTTCAATTGCAGTATTATTTATGTGGATTGATGGTAATGGCGTTAAATTAGGGTTGCGCTTGCATATCATTATTGCCTTTGTTTTCCTGGCATTAAGACAAAGACCATTTGTAGAAGCCCACATATTTACTATAGCCAGATCTTTATTTAATTTATCCGCATACATTTGAACGCCACAGTGTTCAAGTTGAGAAGGCAAATCATTTGAATATATGGCATACAATAGGGGTCCAAGTATTGAGCCCTGTGGCACCCCTCTAGATAGAGAACAAATACTGGATGTTCTAGTATCATGGTATACGGATTGGGATCAACTGCACAAATACGAAGACATTAGTTTTACAGCTGTCGATGAAAAGTGACACATATGTTTGAGTTTAAGACAAAGAACTGTGTGATCTACTGTGTCAAATGCTTTAGAATGGTCCAGTAAACCTAGAAATGAGATCTTGTTATCATCAATTTTAATACGTAGGTCCTTAGACACATCAGTCAAGGCTGTGAGGCAACTGTGTTTAGGTCTGAATCCTGATTGCTTATCAGTTAGTAAGGAAATCGCGTAAAGGTACTGGCTTATCTGCGTGTGAATCAGACGCTCAAAAATTTTTGACATATAAGGCAAAATTGTGGTTAAATTCATCTTTTCCATCTTATATAAGCATGATTTCTTTTTTCAATGTGGGATTTAATTTCATTTGAGAACCAAGGTTGCTCAGAGCGAATCTTTTTTGTCTTTAACGTGACATTTTTGTTATATAGATATTCTATATTATTGCGCATAAACATTATTTGATTATCTACGTCAGGCATGAAGAAAACTTGGTTCCATAGGAATGTGGAAAGTTCATTTTCTAGTGACTGATAATTAATGTTAAAATATCCGTAAGATATAAATTGTTCATTGTGAACTTCACTCTGGTAGTCGTATATTAGCAAAATTATATCATGTTTAGGAAACATAGAAGCTGAAAGTTAATTAGTATATCATTGTTAAAGTCACCAACTAGTATAACATCAGTGTAGCCAATTGATATTTCTGATAATTTAGTAAACCAATTGTTCATTTTAATTTTCCTATTCGGCCTGTAGACTAAGCCCAGTAAAAGTTTTTGGTTTTTGCTAAAAATATCTACATACAAGTTTTCTTTCTTGCCATTTGGATCAATTTTTTTCCTATTAGTGTCGGGTACATTTGGTATGCATTTTATTTTATTGATGATTTAATGTAGATGGCAACTCCACCGCACAGTAGAGTGAATCAAATTAAAAGTGGTAATAAATATAGAACTTCTTAACTACAGGACCGATTAAGACCGAATGTATACGTTATCGTTAAGGAGGAGTATAGCTTTCAGAAAATTAATTTTGAAGCCACCCTGTGTTAACACAGGGTGAGCACTAAGGTGCCAAAGTAGACCACCTCGAGTACAGAAAACTTTTAAAATGCTGTAACTTCTACAATTATGAACCGATTTCGATGATTTTAGACTTTTTGAATCCGCTTGATGAGATTAATAAAAAACGTGCTCACGGCAATATGTTACCTCTTAAAGTTTTAAAGTTGTGTGATGTTGAACATTAAAATTTAAATTTTTTGACAAGTTTTTTTTAGGTTTTAAGTTAATAACTCCTTTATAATAAGTGGTAAGACAATAAAAAAAATTTCGTGTATTGCCACTTTTATCATTATTGTGCTCATTTAATTATCTGTAACCGTTGAGTAAAGAAAAATCTGCAAAGTCAATTTTTTTAAATAGGTCAAAAAAATTGTAAAATTTTTGAGAAAATGTAGCTTCACTCATACGTTTTTTTTTTATAATCTAGTAGAAGAAAAGTAAATATTTTTTTAATTATTCGAAAAGAACAGGCTTTGAGAATAGTTTTATATGAAAGTATTATTAATTTTGGACATGCACCCTACACCCAGCATTGATCGAAAATGACCAATTTTCAAGCAAAATTTCAAGTTTACACACGTGGGCAAAAAATGGCACGCCCATTTCTTAACTTTTTAAAACGTAATACTATAGACTAATAACATGTTAATTATTCTTGATCAAGTTTGCCGCCGGGAAATGAAAAGTGGGGTCCTGGGAGGAGTTTTTGTAAAAAAAGTAAAATTTTGAAATTAAATTTTTTCGCTTTTGAAAAAATCATATTTAGATCCAATTTTTTTACTTTCATTGATTTTTTATTAATTAATGACACATACTAACAAATGTGTCAACTCGACCAAAAATTTTATTTATATGAAAATTCCATTGTATGAAAATCATGGTAAACAGTGTATGAGTAATTAACAGAGCAGCGACTTTCATGCACCAAAAAATCGAAAATATGCGCTTAAAATATGCAGTAAAAGCTCAAAATATGCGCTTAAAAACATGCACTAAAATCGAAATATGCACCAAAAACCCAAAAATATGCACTTAAAATCCTGAAATATGCACTAAAAATCCAAAAATCGGTTCATAATTGTAGAAGTTATAGCATTTTAAAAGTTTTCTGTACTCGAGGTGGTCTACTTTGGCACCATAGTGCTCACCGTCTGTTAACACAGGGTGTCTTCAAAATTAATTTTCTGAAATCTATACTCCTCCTTAACGATTACATATACATTTGGTCTTAATCGGTGTAGTAGTTAAGAAGTTCTATATTTATTACCACTTTTTATTTGATTCACTCCACTGTGCACCGGCATGAACAGCTCGGTCAGCTCGAAAGATCCTATAGCCATGCAACTTGCAAAAATCATCATGAATATCAGGGATAAACCATGTTTCGCAAACGCATACTATATCCATACCAGATTCTGAAAATATTAGTCTGAACTAATATGGTTGCCACATTATTTTTCTGTGTGTACGAAAGAACCTCGTTTTCAACTTTACCTCTTCTGATTTTAGTAAAACTTGGTAGAAACATTCTCCTCGGGTATAATCACAAAGCTACAACTTTCTTCTATCGATGCAAGTCACTTTGTTGTTTCATCGATACAAAAAAAAAGTTTAAAAAATGTTGCGAGAACATATAACAATATCAGCCGTTGGTCATTAAAGGGTTAAATGTTTGCAATAGATAAGCATAGAATATTTTTTCTAAAAATTAAAAGCTACACTACTTACCGTTTTCGCTTTAAATATTTACTCTGAAAACCAACACTTGGTAGATATTTTTAAAGTTCTTTTTTATTTTGGATCTATACCCTTTTTGATGTTCCCACTTTAAATACAAATATCACTTGCGATAGCGGAATACTTGCAAATTTAAAAATCAAAAATATAATTCTACGAAGTTATTTCTGCACTTTGTCAATAAAGTTTTTGTTTTATTATTGTATTTTCAAAATTGTCCTAAAAAGGAAATCCTAAACTAAAATTACAAACGAAAATTGAACTTTCAAAAAATTTTTTGTTATAAAAAATTGCTAAAAAATACCGAAATGTTTACCCAAGTATGCGTAAATGTGCTAGTGCTATTACATTATGTAAAAAAATTCAATACCGAAAATGTAGTCTGTATACACTTATTCGCGTCAATTATTTGGAATTCATTTTTTTCTCTTTTTAAATTTAAAATTTAGTTCAAGCCTTGAAACTGAAAAACAACGAAAAATTAATTTTTATGTTAACTAGAATTTAGTGCTTAAATTCTATTCTTTTATTTCTAGGATTTAACATAGGCTTTTAACTGTGCGGAGCTGCTTTAAAAACTTTTAAAATATAAGACTGTTATATCATATCGGTTTTTGCTGTGATAATGTGCCATCGTTGTAAGTTTTTCTACTGGGTAGTTTTGTATTTACTTAAGAATTTTAAAGTTTTTAGTCTTAAATACCTAAAGGATTAAACTAAATACCTAAAGGTTCACCTGACCTTTATATAAACAATTTATATATTATTTGTTTCTAGCTTGTACTGTTATCTGTGTATTATTGTACAGTAGGGTGTCCCGACCTATGATTCATATTAAATAGCTGAATACGAAAAATATAGCGAACATTTTTTAGGAGGGTACTTTTAGGTTCCGACACGCGTGTTAAGATATCCAAAATGGTATGTTTTGTTAAAAAAAAAAAAAACGTTTACTTACTTTTTATCGAAACTGGGCTCAAAAGTTTCGTCATATAGAGCATATTATGAGAAAAATATTTATAAATTTTTGTTAGAAAAGTTTTGGTATACCACACTATTTTTAAGTTTTTATTAAATACATAATAACAAAACATTTTCCTAATTTGCCTACATGCAGGAAAAAAACTAGTGTGTTTCTGTAAAAGGCTTTTCTTGCAAAATTTCCTAAGTGTTAAATTTATAGCAAAATAAGGCGAAAATGCTTGGATAATATGCTAAACTACATTTTTGTTATTTTTTATTAATATTAATATAAATATTATTTGCTATATAGTGGAATATATTTTATTTACAAAAATAAATAGTTTATTGAAAATTGAAAACGTTACAATATTATACCAAAAACTTAGATTTATTTATAAATATATCACTTATAACATTTACCTAAGCACTTTGACAAATTTGTCGTTAATTTTATGTAGTTGTATAATTACCAAGAAATTTTCTAAACTTTTACTGTAAATTTTGTAAAAGATACACTTTTTTCTGCGTGTATAAAATCTCTGAAATAACATTTGATTCCTTTTTTTTGCAATGTTCACCTTAGTTAGGTGCAATTTAACATAATTAAAATTATTATACATATGCTGAAAACTTAAAACTTATAGATATTTTTCTCATAATATGCTGCACATAACGAAACTTTTGAGCCCTATTTCGATAAAAATTAGGAACACACCTATCCCTCGATTTACACGATAGATACGTTCCAGAAAAAATCGTGTAAATCGAATTCAAAAAAGTTTGTATGAAAAATCGTGTAAATTGAAAAAAGGCAAATGCTGTATATAAAGTAATTTTTTAATATATATATTTATTTGTTTTAATGCAAAAAAACGTAAATAAAATAAAAAACTAACAAAATGAGTTAATTTATAAACAAAATGTAGTTATAAAATTCATAAAACCAAAAAATAAATTATGAACATCAAAAATCCATAAAAACATTTACTATAAATTAAGCAAAAAATCAATAAAATCAGTCTACTATTTATTAATAAAAAATAATAGTTCAGTTCATAAAAAGAAATCAGTTCATTAAGAGAGATCAGTTCATTTCATACTAATAGTGTCAACTAATCTTATCTTTCTGGTTGGTGACGAATCACTTTTATCACTCGATAGTATTTCAAAAGTTTCTGTTTCGATGTTGGAGATAACTTCAGCCCGCAGAAATTTGGAAATGTATTTTGTTATAAGAACTTGTGACGTATTATTGTTCAATTCTTTATTTACCTCCCGATATTGTGCCAGGCCATGAGAAATATATCTCTGGAAATTTAGAGCTCTTTAAACATTTGGTCATGTTGAACAAAGTGATTTCCTAATTCAAGGCTTTCACAAATAATTTTAGTTATCAGTGCAACCATTTCTTACTCGTCTTCACCTGAGTCATTATTATTATTTATTTAAAACCAATGATTTCATTATAAAATACCCTTTGACAATAGAGTTCTCTCAGGCATTTTTTTCCAAAATAAACCCAACACGTTAGCATTGAAGACTTGATCAGGAGTATATGAAATAATTTCGGCGAACTTTTCTGGATATTCTTTTGCAGCATCAACATCAGCATATGCTTGTTCCCCTTTTAGTTTTAAATTATGTAAAGAATGCCTTTTTTAAATTTTCAAACCAACCATGATTTTAATTTTGGTTTATAAAGATATAATTTTTCCTTTTATCTGCTTCTTTACAATTATTTTTGGTATATTTATTTTAATAAAATATCGATCGAGTTATAAAAGTTATATATATATATATCTAATCCGATTTATTTATATAAATTTTAAAATATTTTTTTTCACAAAAAAACTGCAACTAGCGGACTTGTATGGTAAATACTAACTGATTTATATACACATTTGTATAATTTTGATATTTTGATTTTGATTTTTACGTGCATAAATGGATATTTCCTTTTTTAATTGTATTGTCAATGAACTTGTGTGTTTTATTCCGATATTTTAAAAAGCAATTAAAGAAGTAAAAAAAAGAAGTTAACTTGTATATTAATTTTTTACTAACGTGAATATGTATACAAAAATATTTTAATTAAATAATCAAAAAAAATAAATAGATCGTGTAATTCGAGGTAATTTTCATATTCCTCGATTTACACGAGAAATAAAAAAATCGTGTAAAAGTTAAATCGGGTAAAAAAGTATCGTGTAAATCGAGGGATAGGTGTACTTTTTTTTTTTTTGACAAAAGATACAGTTTTTGACGTCTTGGACCAAACCATTCAAAACTAGTTATATGTTCCTTATTCAACTCTTCAAATGCATAATTTGAGTGCTATTACTCAAAATTTGTTTAACGGAACACCCTATTGTACAGGTATTAGCATGTATCTAAGTCTTTATATGCTGTTTGTTATTTAAGATCCTTATTTGTCGAAATGAACAAATTTTAAAATTAATTACTGTCAATTTCTTTGTTTTGACAAGGGTTTAAAATTTAGTTTATATAACACTCAAGAACAATGTATTGCTCTTTGTTTATCTTAATCATTAATAGATATGGTTGGGATTCGGTTATTTGATATGGGAAATTAGTAAAATTGGCTTTTATTACTACCGTATTACATACGTTTTAATTAACTTGATAGGCATAATAAACGTTAATACTTTAACCAAAGATACAAATGGTCCACACAGAGAATAAATTGGTTGGAGTTCCTTTGCAACCAACAAAATTTAATCATTGTTCATTAGTTTCAATTGTAAGTACTTACAATTCATCATCACAACAATTAAACTTAATTATGAACTAAAAATATATGTAATTAACTAAAAGGCTGACACATCATCCAAAATATTGGCTTTTATAACCCATTCACTTAACTAAAAGTCGTAAGTAAAGACAATAACAAATTTTTGTTAACTTTTAACAAAATTTATTATTAAAACAACAATCATTTTATTCAAATTGATGTGAATTTTTGTAAAAACCAACCATTCCTAGCGCTTTACAAAGCAGTTGTTGTTTTGACAATTTTTTGTTATTTAAATAACAAAATTCCATTTGTTAATTTCACAAAAATGTATTAAAACGGCAGTAAAGTTAATTTGATAAAAATATATTATTTTGATAAAGTTTCATTGCTGTTGACAGTAATTTGGCGTGCTTTTAGTCTTGTGGCGTTATTACAGCTGTAAAGATCGTTAAAAGTGTGGTTATTATCTATAAATTAACATAAAAGCGTTATTAACCAAATATTGAAGATTGTTAATTTATTTTTGGATAATTTAAGAAAATTAAATATTAAAGGCGCATGTATTTTAGTTCAAGTGAATTTATGAAATCATGTTAATTATATATTATGTGAATTCTAAATTATCAATATATAAATATATTCTTCAATTTACAAATTTGGTTAAAACTAGTCAAAAACGGCATTATATGCAACTTGAGTTAAGAGCGGAACCTAAATTTAAATATTCCAATTAAAACAAGATACGAATTAGAAGATGCTGTAGAATCGTTCACAAATTTAAATCGTGAAGCAGGACTATTATCAACGCCACAACAGGGTAAAAGTAATGGTTGTAATTTTATAGTCTCAGATGAAATAAGAGAACTCATTTTGAACAAAAGACGATGAAGGAGATTATATCGAAGTACTAGAGGCCCATTAGAAAAAACCAACTTCAATAGAGCATCGAAATATTTAAGAAACCGTTTAAAAGAATATAAAAATGTTAGTTTAATTTTATAACAAGCTTTCAACATCCGTATATTTACAAAATTAAAGCAAATCAAACATATTAGCTAGGCTGATAGTAGTACTTCTATCTGGCTACAGATCTCATCAAAACCCGTTTTAGAAATGCATTGGAAATATGGGCATAACATTTTTCGGTTTATCGAGTACTTTAATACTGCGTACAAAAAATTTTACATGTACTCATAAGAGAACTCATTTTGAACAAAAGACGATGAAGGAGATTATATCGAAGTACTAGAGGCCCATTAGAAAAAACCAACTTCAATAGAGCATCGAAATATTTAAGAAACCGTTTAAAAGAATATAAAAATGTTAGTTTAATTTTATAACAAGCTTTCAACATCCGTATATTTACAAAATTAAAGCAAATCAAACATATTAGCTAGGCTGATAGTAGTACTTCTATCTGGCTACAGATCTCATCAAAACCCGTTTTAGAAATGCATTGGAAATATGGGCATAACATTTTTCGGTTTATCGAGTACTTTAATACTGCGTACAAAAAAATTTTACATGTACTCATACAACAATTCTTTAATTTTTAACCCTTAAATACCCTTTTAAACCCCCGCGCATGTAATCAAATACGTGAAAAATATATTTTTGTCCTCAACAATATATCCAAGTTTTAGTAAAACCTGCGGATTCACCACTCAGTTTATATGTATATATCTGTTCACTCTCCTCGGGAACATATTCGTGTTCCACTTAGATTCCCAGCCAAATTTGTTAGAACTGGTTACATCTGAATCTATTCTAGAACAACTTTTTTTTTACCACCGGTTACATGGAATCGGTTCTAGAACTGATTCCTGGGAGTCAAAATGTAAGGTTTCACTGTTCCAGAACCAGTTCTTTAACTTTTTCTAAAATCGGTTCCACAGCAACATGTTCCTGTGTTGATATAAAGAGTATACTGCAAATAGAACTCCATACAAAAAATCGGTTGCAGAATGTGAATTAGAACTTATTATGATGAAGAATAAGTTGTTCTGCAACATGTTATTTGTATCTTACAATTTTGCTTGGGCTTAGTGTACTATTTAAATATACTATTATTGTAAATAAGAACTGCAATTAGTGGTGACCAGGGCAGAGCCTTTCATGGAAATGCTTATTGGTAGTCAGTAGTCCAAATCCCAAACCAAACAATTTTCCGAATCAAATAATTTGCAACAAACTGGCACGAATTGTTATTGCATATTTTTGCATATTTTGTTATATATGCATGTTTTTGCATATGTCACTATAAATGCACTTTTAATCCATATTCGGGCATTTGTTGTTACATATTTTCCATATTTTCAATTTAATTGCATGTTTTCTGAAAATTAAAATTATGATTTAATTTTAAATAAACAAAAGAAAGCATTTGTAACCTTTAAAATAGCATTTATTTGCCATTTGTTAGACATGTATATTGGATTTAATTTTTAAAACAACGTTCACGAGTATTTAAAAACAATTTTAAAAAGTCCACTAATATTAAGTGCATATTTTTGAAAGTGCATTTTTTTTTTTTTATTTCTAGTGCTTATTTTTTGTTTTTAGTGCATACTATGATTTAAATGCATATTTTAAGAAGATATTTAGGATTTTTACCGGATATTTTAAGTACATATTTTCGATTTTTTTATGCATGACTGGTGGTAACTATAAATCTGGCACTCATATGCTTTTGAAACATCCATTGTCCGACATGTGTTGCTTATGAATGTTATAATTTTAAATAAATATCACTCATATGTACATAAGACGCGACACACATTTTCATTAACAACTGGTTTTGTATACGACATTGAACTTTTTTTTATATCAAGCTATCGTTTAGAAGGTTGTCAGATTATGTGTGCAAAATATTGAACCGTTCGGCTGATTATATCACTTAGAAATAGAGTCTGAAGAAAAACTGAGTAATATATTGTTTTTTCTGTATCTTTAGCATCCAAAATTTCTAGAAGCAGACTATTTAAAAAAGTGACATTATTTTAAATTTGTTTTGAAGTCTTCATCAAAAATATTAAAATAATCGTAATGTCATTTGATAGTTCTTAGTTCTGGACAATTAAGCAAATATTTTCTGTGTGAACTTAAGGATATTTTGTGTAAAAATTTTACTCTTGATGAATTTCATATCAAAACTTATAAAAAACTCACATTTTGAACCCGACACTCTCAGAATTTGATGAAATTTTGCATACAGCTATATTTTACCTATACAAACACAACCTCATATTTAGAAATTGCATGTACAAAAAAAATAATTTTAATATGAATACAAATATCTGAATTTATACGAAATAATTAATTTTAATTAATTTTAAAATTTAAATAAATTACAATTAGAAACATAAACAAAAATTAATTTTATGTCATCTTTGTGATTTTTCACTCTTTAAAATACGAGGGTCAATTGTGACCCCATGAAAACACAGGTTAACTATGAACACGAAAAATTATACTTTATAATAAAGTTATTACAATTATTTAAAATAGCATACACAATAACATTGATGAAATATTACAAAAATCTTGTTAAAAAAAAAAAGTATATACAAATTTAAAAAAAAGTTGAAATCCGCTAGAATCAAAATGCTCTAACAAAAATTTTTGCCAACGGATATCCGTAATACTTGGCTTATTTAATACTTGAGATGTGTTTAATAAAATACTTGACAGCCAACACTAGGTTTTTGATTTTTGTTGAATAAAATTTTCAAAAATGCAAAAAAGTCACTTTGAGGTACCCCCAAAATATTTATTAATTTTTTTGACACAAAGTTAGGGTAAGTTAGCGATTTTCTGGGAAAGTAATATTTTTTATCTGAGTAGTTATGATTAAACGCAACACAAAAATTATTTTATATTTTTTTAATTTTGAAGAAAAAAAAAAAATTTAATTTATTTTAAATTATGCCCATTTTTCCAAGGGGCCCGATTTTCAAGGGCGATGCGGGACATCTTCCCGTTATGCTAGAACTCTAATTTTTTGCATGGTGAGTTTTTGTACCCAAACAAATATTTTAAGAGGGGGGGCAGCCCCAAAAATCGCAAGTTGAAAAATAAGGACCACCCTAATGTACATTCAAGCTGTGATTACTACGGAATGCCTGAACCGATTTCGAAGATCTTGGTACCATTAGAAAAGTATTTAAATCAGCATTCAAAAACATACACTGCAAAAATTTTAAATTACTCTGAAATTTTTTTTTTGGCAGAAATAAAACTTTAAACTAGGAAAACACTTCAAAGGCCAAGGGATTTTTTCCAAAAAAAACATTTTTTTAGAAGGGTCTATTTAATATATATAACATATCTAAAACTAAAATGGCGTTTGTTATTTGTTTTTTAAATTTTTTTAAGTAAATGCATCTCTTGTTAACTTCCTTATATTATATATCATTGTGTGCCAAAAAACAATAATGTAGCTATAATTTGAAAGTTATACAGATTTTTTTGTAATTCTCATAGATTAAAACAAGAATCGTATTATCAAATTTTTCAGATACCCCCAAAATATGGACTTACCCTTGGTAAATTTTTTTTTTATATTTATTTTTTTGATTTAATATATAATTTTGCGCAGCTCATACTGTTGACTTTCCGAATATTTGCTAACTTTTAGTGAAGTTTCATCTAAAGGTATGCAAGAATGGAAGCTTTGAGTTTCTGTAATAGTTTTAGCATTTTTATACCTTGAAAATAGCTCTTCTTTTTTTGTTATAGTCGTCAGCATCTGCATAAGCAAACTCTATGGATGTCTTTTAAGTTTGTGAAGCCCAATGATAAAGGTCTTTCGCCGTTTGAATTTGGTTTTTATTTGCAATGCTATAATTCCGAGCGACTCTTTTTAATGTCCCACCTATATCATCACATGCAGATTTCCATGGATGGTTGCGTAAAAGTGCCACTCAGCGAATATATCGAAATCAATTTTATGATGACATAAATTAATTAAGTTGTATTTGTTTTTGTATTGTGCTCCTGCGAAATCTGACACGTAGATAACTTTCGTAATTGAACAGATGAACTGCTATGCCATCATGGATATTACAATCGGATACTATGGCAAAGGTTGTATGAATTAATTTTTCGTTATCTTTGTAATAAACAACGAACGGATGTATCGTGGCTTGATTGTTAATCCAATGGTATCCTTGAACGGCATTTTGTATAACAAACGCATAGTTTTCATCGAATTCCATTTGAATTAGCATTTCTCCAGGCAGCAGTGTCATTTTTTTTCACTTACGAATCGGGACTTGCGCTTAGCTAGAAATGATGTGGCACCAGCTTATTGATGTGTTTTATAAAATCGTCAACAAATGTCTCTGTAGTAGAGGAAATGGCGCTCCGAATTATAGCATTGCAAACAAAAACCAAATTCAAATGCCGAAAGACCTTTATCATTGAGCTTCACAAACTTGTAAGACATCCATAGAAGATGCTTATTCAGACGCTGACGACTATAACAAAACCAAAGAAGAACTATTTTCAAGGTATAAAAATGCTAAAACTATTACAGGAACTCAAAGCTTCCATTCCTTTATACCTTTAGATGAAACTTCACTAAAAGTTAGCAAATATTCCGAAAGTCAACAGTATGAGCTGCGCAAAATTATATATTAAATCTAAAAAAAAAAATTACCAAGGGTAAGTCCATATTTTGGGGGTGTCTGAAAATTTTGATAATACGATTCTTGTTCAAATCTATTAGAATTAAAAAAAAAATCTGAATAACATTCAAAGTATAGCTACTTTATTTTTTTTTGTCACACAATGATATCAATATATAAGGAAGTTAACAAGAGATGCATTTACTTAAAACAAATTAAAAAAAAGAAAAAAAAACGCCATTTTGGTTTTTAGATATGTTATATATATTAAATAGACCCGTCTTGGCCTTTAAAGTGTTTTCACAGTTTAAAGTTTTATTTTTGGCAAAAAAGACTTTCACATTAATATAAAATTTTAGCAGTGTATGTTTTCGAAAGCTACTTTAAATACCTTTCTAATGGTACCAAAATCATGGTAGTAATGGTACCAAAAAATGGTAGTAATCACAGCTTGAAAGTACATATTATCGTCATTTTTCAAAAATTTCGATACCTTGCCACGCCCACATATTTTCGGAAATGCAATTTCTAAATATGAGGTTGTGTTTGTATAGGTAAAATGTAGCTGTATGCGAAATTTCATCAAATTCTGAGAGGGTCAGGTTCAACGCATATCGGTTTTGATATGAAATTCATCTTTTTGCCCTAATAATCTGAATTCGCTATTATTTTGTAAACAGAATCTGACGATTTTTTTAAAATATAACTTGATTAAAAAGTTCACTTGTAAACATAAAAAAAATTAAAAGGGATAATGTGTGTCGGAAAATTTTCGATCTCACTCCTAAACTACCTACTATGTATTTCCAAACAAAAATATTATTATGCTAATATTCAGTAAATTAATATTTTAAGAAATATTGTTAGGTGTTTCGATCACAAATTTGATTATACATGAAATTATTCTGCCTTAATAAAAATTAAAAAAAAAATAATGTAAAACGGATCTAATTTACAAAAATAACACTAACCAAATAAAAAAAATTAATGGGATGCTACAAAGAAATGTATCAAATTTGATATAGCATTTAGACTGGTTCTTAAAATATGATTTTTCGATTTTTGTTGCTCCTGCATGCGAAATTTGTTCAGTGTGATCTAAAAAGTCTATGGTGAAGATTTGATGGAATAAATTTATAAGGAAGCGCAAATAGGTCAAAGTTTCGTAATTTTGGTCAAATTAAAAACTTAATTTTATTTTAATTTTATTTTATTTTTTTCAAATTGAAAAAAATATATATATTTTTGTGTTATATTTTGCCATAGTTATTAACATTTAAAATATAATTTTTTATGACAGCGATAACGCAGTTTAATTTTTTTATCAAAAAAATTATAACATTTTTGAGTATTTAAACAGCAAAAATTTTGTATTGAAAAATTGTGGTAATCAAAATTGCAAAATATTAAAAAAAAATTATTTGGTTACATAGTATCCCAGTAAAAAACGCTGCTTACATGCAAGCAGGTTTGTAAAGAAGTAATCCAAAAAGAATCCCTTACAAAACTGCTTACATATGCCATGATTTTTATATGGCGTATTCCCACTTGGAAGCATTACTTTTGGGCAAAATAAGCGCGGATTTTAGCGCTTATAAAATGCTGTGATTTCATGGCTTCCAGTAATATCATATTTCATGTCTACATTATTACGATTAAAAGTAATAATATAATTTATTGTACATAAAATTCTAAAGATATTAAGTTTTTGTTGTTAAAAATGTTGACATATAATATAATTATTATTGTAACCGCTCCACATGCTAGCTCTTCAGAAACATTTAAATGACTAATTATTTTTTATTACGTACTCGAAAACACCAAACACAATCATAAATCACTCGGGAAAAATGGTACAGGTCGTGTATAATATAACGATATGAAACTTGCTACATTACAACCTGCTTCCTTATAAGGGATTAGGGTAAGCTGCTTGCAACCTGCATCCTTGTAAGGAAAAACAATAAGCTCAAAATTTGTTTTGTTTATTTTAATACGAAAAATTCTTTGCTTCTTTTGCTGCTTCTCCATATTATGTAATAGTGAGCACTGGGATATAAGTAAGCACTGGGATATAAGATGGAGAATTAACGTGTAAATTATTGTAAGTATTTCCTTTTCGTAGTTTTAATGTGCAGCGTTTTAAATACAGCGGATTTAAAAAAAAAAAAATAATTTATTGTATAAAAAATGTTGAAATAAGTTGTGAAAGCCTGCCAAATAACAAATTATTGATTTTTTATTAAAAAACTATTTTTTTAAACAGGGTCATAACCCATTTGTATCTGGGGTTATATCAGACCAAAATCGAAAAATTGAACCTTTTCACTAAAGTTAATTATAAATAAAAATATTTGATTAGTAATTTTATAGTGATTAGTTTTAATTTCTACTAGAATGCAGGTATTACTCACTGAAATACAAGCTTTCTAGAAAATTGTTAACCCATTATTTCCTGATCTCAAAACTAAAAAAAAAAATAAAAAATTGTTGTCTTGATACAGAAAAAATATATAATATTAAATTATTTTGTCTAAATTATATGAAAGAAATATCTATAATGAATTGCATTAAAATTTATTATTATTTTCCGAAATTAAACCTTCACTGTATTTTTTTTTAATTTTTTTAATTTTGTTAAAGTTTCAGCTATGTTGAAGAAAATTAAATTTCCAATTTTAAATTTTTTTTTTTCTTTTAATATTTGAAAGAATTATTAATAGTTATCAAAATCATATACACAAATCTGTGCATTTTTGATAAAAACAACTTGAATTGAATTTGTACTCTTGAACTTCAACATTTATTGATTACACTCTAAAAAATTATTGTAAATTTACTACTATAAAACGAGTAAAGTTTCATGTATTATTACTCAAATTTGGTAAATTTATGCATAAAAATGCGTAAAACTATTTTGCGTACACTTTTATATACAATAATACCCACTTACAGTATTGTTACCAATTATGTGCTTACAATTAAACACATTATGACTACAAGTAGTATTATTTTGTTAAATAAAATTTTTACGCACAAAGTTTGTAAATATACTAACTTATAATAGTAATAAATATTTTGTAATTTTTAAATTGAAAAAAAAAATGAAACAAATAAAAAAAGCCAAAAAAAATCTAAAAAAATTAATTTATTGAGAATTTTAACAGAAAAAAAATGTATAACTGTAGTATTTGTGATAGTGTTTAGTTTATAGTTTATTTCCAAGTGTTTGCAGCCTAATTGGGGAAAAATATTTTCATAATATAATATATGTACAGTAGGGCGGGTCGATTTAAAAATCGCTCAATGTTCAAGGAAAATCGCATTCTAGGTATCAAAATAAGAAACTTTGCCGAAGCAACCATACCTCTAAAACAATTTTCTGATGTCCCGACTTTTGACCCGTAGGGTGAAATTTTGAAAAATCCCACTTTGACCCATTTAGAGTGCCCCAATCGAATCCAACCCTATCGAATATATGTATACTCTATTTCTTCCGGAGAAGAAATAGAGACCTTAATCTTGGAAAGACTCCTCCTACTTTCTGAAATATCTCTATCCCGAGATTTGTACATTTTGCTAATAAAAACAAACTAAAAAGGCCCTCTTTTAACTTAAATGTTAACCCCTTGAATGATGATTTATGCATTAATCTGCTAGCGCGTCTCCCAGAGAAGAAGTATCTCCCATAATCTTGGAGAGATTCCTCCTACTTTCTGAAATATCCAAGTGATCTTTTTCAAAATTTGACCCTACGTGTCAAAAGTCGGGACATCAGAATTTGTTTTAGAGGTATGGTTCCTTCGGCAAAGTTTCTTATTTTGATTCCTAGAATACGATTTTCCTTGAACGTTGAGCGATTTTTTTGCCTCCATACAAATCGACCCGGCCTAATGTACAGAGCTTTAAAGAATAAAATTCTTCATTCGATTTATTCAGTTGGTTTTTACTCAATCGATTTAAAAATATCGACAATATTTAAAAAAATTGCCAAAATTGAAAAAATTGCTAAAATTGAAAAAAAAAACGTTAAAATAAATAAAAAAAATCGCGAAAATTAAAAATAAATCTCCAAATTTAAAAAAAAAACTTGCCAAAAATTAAAAAAAATCGCTAATATTTAAAAAAAAAACCCCTAAAATTAAAAGAAAATCTGCATAAATTAAAAAAAAATCGTTAAAATTAAAAAATAGCCAAAAATTAGAAAAATAGCTAAAAATTAAAAAAATTTCAAAACTAAAAATAAAAAAGTGTAGAAGAAAAAAAAAATAGCCAAAAATGAAAAAAATGTTCAAATTGGAAAGAAAGCTTAAATTGAAAAAACGAAAAATATTGCCGAGAAACTTAAAATAGTTGTAAATGTATCTTTATTAGTTTTCGAAACACAGTCGATGTTCCAAATAAATTCTCTTTTTGATTTGCGATGCTTTGTTTTCGAGAAAAACGCGATCTAAGAAATTTAGAACCGGTATTGAGGTTGAGTTTTGACGGTTTTTATTTAGACAATTTTTAAAAGGTACATATTTCGAAAACTAATGGAGCTGGAGGAAAAATGGTTGCACCATTGTTCAAAACTCAACCCCATTATCCCTACAACGATCATTAACTTCGGTTTGATTGGCTGGATTCGTAAATCGCGTTTTTCTCGAAAAGTAAGCATAGCAGATAAAAGAGTATTTATTTGAAAAATCGCATATGTTTCAGAAACTAACAGAGATAAATAAATGACACAGACAACTTTTTCCAATTTGACCTATTTTTTTTCATCAATTATGGCGATTTTTTTTTTAAATTTTCGCGATTTTTTACTTTCGCCGTTTCTAAATTTTTAAGTTTTTTTCATTTTGGCGATGTTTTCACTTTTAATTTTGGCAAATTTAAGTGATTTTTTTTTTAATTTTTGGAAATTTTGTTAAATTTTGTCTATTTTTCAATTTAGGTGATTTTTACATTTTTGGTGTTTTTTCAATTTTGGAGATTGTTTTAAATTTTTGGGGATTTTTTTCATATAAATTCATAGAAGAACTTAAAATTTTTTTTTTATTATTAGCTATTTAATTTTGCACAAGAATATCAAATTTCACATTCATATGACCGAATTGTACTCACCACGAATAACTCGGGGATTCCCCGTTTTATTTTTACTTCAATGAGCAAAAAAAATAATTTGTAGTGAAAATACAAAACAAAATAAAAAAACTTCCAGAAATTAGAACCACAGGTTCTAATTTCAGAGCGTACAATACGTTGGAATGGCTGTTTCTAATTTCTGGACGGTTCTAATTTGTGAGAGTTCTAATTTGAGAGATTCTACTGTATCGAATTAGCTTAATTGATTGAATTCCCCACTAGTGAATTCCAAAGAATGAATTCTCTGCGATTGATTAAGAAAAAATCATTCGATTTAAAAAAATCCGATCTGATTTTTTCAAATAGAATTCAATCTATAAAGCTCTGTATATGTACAACCACTTATATACAAATATTTATTATTAAATTTATTATTATACAAAGTATTAATAAAATTCTTTCTAAAAAATAATTTTTTGTTTTATTTGAAAAATTTTTTAGGCTGTTATTCTTTCTTACCGCAAGGTAAAGATACACATTTTTAGGGGGGTTTTACGCATATAAAAATGTATTTTTTCGCATTTTATTCGTATATTTACAAGTAAAGCATGTTTTTTTACCCAAAAATTCAGTAAAACTATTCATTTATTTCTAAATTTAATTACATTTTTGCGTACTTGCATAGTAAATTTACACACTTTTAGTTGACCAACTTACACGTATTGTGTGTATTTTTTTCATTTACACACATAGAGAAAATTTGCCCAACTTAAAGTAGGAGTATAGTTTCCTACTATAAGTTGGGTAAATTTCAAGTTGAGTTTCTATCAAAATAGCTTAAATTGTTATTATAAATTACTTATTTGCCTCATTTATAGCCAATTGAAAATAACCCGCATGGAGGCGGTCTTGCCGGTTAGAGTGTTTAACAAAAACTTTTTAAACGCCACAATTTTAATTTTATTTTTATAATCCTTTTAAAAGTTCTTCTCAATTATAAACACATGCACGCCATTTTCATTTGCTTATTTTATTAAATAAAAACTTTCGGAATAACAATACATTTAAACAAGTAAATACATAAATATGTAGTAGTATGGTTTGCATTAAATAAATAATACAAATAAAATTGCCAAAAAAAAATAAAACGAACTTTTTTGATAAACACATGCTTCTAATGATTTAACATGTGTAGATTTGTACAAACACCACAAATAAAAGGCTTTCGAAAACATTCCCAGCAAAAACAGAGCATCTTTGACTACTTTACTGACACAAAAATGGTGTATTTTTTTTTTTGCTGGGTTTTCTAACGTGCGTGTAAATATTTTTCTCCACCACGGAAGAAACAAAAATTCAGCAATTGTCTTCAACAATTTCTTGGCAAATAACAACATATTTATCTTTTCTACATAACATACGACAAATATGTAAATGGGTGTAAATAAGCAAATTAGATTTACAACATTTACACAAAATTAGAACAACAAACGAAAATATTTAACATGTGTAAATAAAAGACGAATTTTTAAATTCAAAACAAAGGGTTGCTTAAACAGATATCGTCAATTCCACGGTAGATCGGCCAAAATCTGACCTGGGTCTTCCGATCTAATTTATGTTTTGCATACAGAAATATTACGGAGCAACTTAAACAAAATGGAGCAAAATTGATGATTTATAGGTTTTTTGTCAAAGTTCTGCCTATTATGGAGGCTCTAGCTTTTCTAAAACTTTGGGTTCTTATGGATTGTGTAAAGGAAGAAACAAACAGGGAGGCTCCCCCCGCCATTTCGGTGGAATTTTGCCGAACACCTAAACGACATAGATTACGTAGATGACATATGTCTAATGGCCCATCGATTTGTAGATATCGAAGAAAAGATAAAAAGACTCTCCGAAAACGCCAAAAAAGTAGGATTGAGAATAAATTTCAAGAAAACAATGCTGATGCGTATTGGCACTCAAGTTACGACACCATTAATAATAGATGGAACGGAAATAGAAGATGTGGAATCTTTCACGTACTTTGGATGCAAAATTACAAAAGATGGAGGATCTGTAGCAGACATAAACGATCGTATTAATAAGGCACGCGTTGCGTTTTTAAAGTTACATAAAGTCTGGAGCGCAAACAACATCTCGCAGAAGACAATAATACGCATACTCAACTGCAGCGTAAAATCGGTGCTTCTATATGGAGCCAAATAAAATTAACTGTGGGTAAAATACAACCGACAATAGATAGATGAAAAATATTAAATTTTAAAAAATAAATAAACAACAAAATAAATTTAAAAAACAGTGATTTATGAACTCATTAAAAAAAGTCCATACCCGGTTAAAAATTAAGATATATGCGTTCGTTTATGAACATGTATGAACTTATTCATGCTCATATATGAAGTGATTCGAGATCATACATGTCCATATACAACCATATACGATTCATATGAGTCCATGAGAGTTCATATGCAATCATATGAATAAGTATTACCTCAATTATCGTTAATGTACACATATGACCATGTATGGAAATGTATAGAAATGTATAGAAATGTATGATTATGATGGTTTTTATTTGTCCTAATTTTTTCATTTAGCGGGGCAGCGGGACTTTTTTCGAATTTTCCGAGATGCCGGGATTTATCGCTCAAATAAAACTGAATAAGTTTTACATAATTTCTGCTTGAAAAATTCGTCTCTTATTTTATTTTTTTATAAAAAAACAAAAATAAATTTATTAACCCGAAATACACCATATGACAAAAAAAAAAAACTATCAAATACTTTATGTATAAAGATAAAATTAGGAATACTGGAAGAATATTTTTGAACTTCTTTTAACTTACGACAATATCAAATAATCCATATTTTTTCATACAGTCTATAAATCGTCGTTTTGTATTGTTTCAAATAGAAGATTTCCGCTTTTAGCATATAATGTTCGAAAAATCCCACTATCGGGTTTCCGGTTAAATCAAACTTTAAAAAAATTCAGAGCCTTTTTCTTTATGTTTTTATAATTTGCGTTAAATTCATACAAAAAAGATTAATGAAAATTCAAAATTTCCATTTTTAATTCAGAATATGGATTGAAACTATGAAATCTCATAATTTTTATATATATGTCCAAAAGTCAAAAAAAATTTGTCTGGAAATTTTAAATAAAACAATTCAAAATAGTGTGTTTTTTCAACAAATTTTTAGGCGAATTCGTCAGTTTCTTTGTTTTTTTTTTTTTTAACAAGCACAAAAATTGTGTTAAATGGATTTGTTACTTTAGCCAGCATTTCTTTGATTCACATTGTTAAATTTTAGTTTAATTGAAGAAAAAAATTGAAGATACCAATTAAAAATACAAAAATATTTATAGTTTTGCATCCAAATTGTTTTTTTTTTTTACTAATTTTTAATAGTTTTTCTTTCATTTTAAATATTTTTTATTTACAATTATTTAAAAAAACTCAAAAAATAATGATTTAATTTCGAACTAAACATCCAAAAAACAAATTCTATGAATTAACAAACAAAACATTCCGGGAAATCCCGCACAAAATTCCTGGGATTGCGGGATTGAAAGAGGAGTGGACAAAAACCCTAATGATAATATATGTAAATAGTAACTCAATTTTCGTTAATGCACACAGATGACCGTATGAACATATAAGAACGGTTCATGAACACATATGAATCATGTATGGGTGCATATGGACATGTATGGATCTTGTGTGTTCATGTTTGGATCCATATATATCCATTTTTAACAAGGTAATATTTTTATTTTTTGTTCTTTAAAATTGAAGTAATATCGGAAAAAATCGTTTTTCTAAAATGCAGTTTAATATGCATTCTGAATTTTTATATGTTTAGAGGACGTATTGATCAATCTGCATTATTAAAATCTAAGAAAAAAGAAAGAGATGCATTTTGAAATATTTGCGATACAAGGTTATTTTTGAGTTTTTTTTATATTTTTTTAAAAGGGTATAAATCAAAGCTTTACATATCTCAGAGAAGACAAAGCAAGCTTTAAAATGGGATATTTTTTTTAAATCTTAGTACGCGCTCAATAATTACGGCAATATAAACAATATGTATTTTTATAAATTTTCAAAATAAATATTAACCTTCAGCAGCGTTAAATGCGGACGACAACGAATTTAAAAAAATAAACAGTGTTTTTTCATACCAATTTGGAAACTACATGTACCAAGTTTCATGCTAATCGGAAGGGGTGAAGTTGAAAAAGTCATATTTTCGTCAATATACCTTTTGGAAAGACTCTATATGGGCTTTTATCAAAAATGTTTAATTCCTTTGAAATTTTTTAATTTAATAAAAACGGGTTTTATATTTGTATTACCAACACTTTAAGTCATTTGACTTCAAACTTTTTTTGCCATATGTCTCTTGCGGTGTTCACTCTTGGTAGCAAACTGTCCTCATACCTGGCAAAGATCGCAGATCTTGTATAAATGCTATATTATGCAAGACCACAACAACAAAATACAAAAAAGTAAAATATTCGAGACTTCTATTTATATGCCAGACTAAAACATATTGCATATTCTGGTGTTGCAAACTTACAATACCTAGCATGTGGTTGTTATTTCGATAATCAATAATTAAAAAAAACATAAATTAACAAACATTTATTTCTAGTGTAAAAAGAATTTAAGCAGGCTTTAAAAATTATTGCAAATAAAAAATTACACAAAATATGAGAAAATATACAAATTAAAGATTTTATTTTATGTCTTCTTCAAAATTTAATTCATACAAAAGTACAGCAAAGGCAAAAATTCACTGCGAACGCTCAGTCCTAAGATCCCACTTGAAAGACGTTTGTAGCATAAAACCCAAGCATATATGCTACCCTTGCTTATATGCTATCAAGAGTGAATACCGCTTATACTTTTAATTGTTATCGTTATACAAAGTAGAAAAATTGAAAAAAATTCTTTGAAACAAGCTCACTTTTTTGTGCTTTTAATTTTTTTGTTTGCGGTTTTCAACTTTTGAATTTTTTTGTTATTACACAATTTCCTAATACTCGAGAGAAAAATTCAATAAGAACTTAATTGGCGTGGAATCACCTAAAAATAAATTGATGGTAGTCGAAAATTGAAACCAACTTTTTCTGACGTTGTAATTATGCACAGCTTGAGGTATGTTTCGTTGATGTGCCCTTAACAGATACAGAGTACGACCGTCACATATGTTGAAAAACATGAGCGTTAATTTGTTAAAAAAAAATACAGTTTTTCGCTGGCACATTCGATGTTTAGTTTTAAATATTCAAGTTTTCTGCATGAATAGACAATTACTTAAACAAGATGGTGGCAACACAAAATTTAAGCTGTTTTAATCCACAATTTTGTTTTATGTTTAAAAAACATATACAAAAATCGTCCATGGTTGATTTGTTTATATGTCATACAAGAGTTGTACTTTTTAGTATAATTTTCCTTGTCTCTACTACATCTCGACATGCCAAGACATCTACTTCATTCTGCGTATATCTTTAAATCGGGTTGTCTTATACACTATGAATGTGCTTATCAGCACACTTTTTTTTAGCAAACTAAATTAGTAAAACATTGGTAAAATATTAGTAAAATATAAGTTCAAAACAGTTACATGCTGAATAAGTATAACTATAATTTTAGCTGAAATCATAACTTTAGCAAAAAATATGCTAAAAATAGTATTCCGGAATTGCAATACGTATTACTAACTTATTTTTTTGAGTTTAGTCCTACAACTAGTTCTTTAGAGCCAGTACTAGTTCTGATTAGGCGATGGAACCCATGATTTTTGTTTGAAATTGTCACTCTTTGAGCTAGTTCTAGGGAGCGTTTGAAGAAAAGTTCTGCAGAACGGTTCTAGAGCCCATTCTTATATCCGTGATTTTTGTTTGAAATTGCTCATATACAAAAATTACAGATTTTCGACCCTCTCTAATGATGTGGTTTTTATTCATAACTGGATTCTCATCTCGTTTTTAATATACAAAATTAAAATATTGTATAAAAAATCAACGTTTAGTTTAAGTTTTTTGCAGTTGTTCTGGGCTATTTTAAAAATGTTTGAAGAGTTGTAGAAGTAATGTTCAACTAGTTCTCAAAAAATGCTCAATAACATTGTCTTGCATGAGTTCTGGAATTAGTTGCACCATCACTAGTTTTAAAAAACTATTAAATAACCTAATATAAATCCCTTAGAAGTAGTTCTGGAACTAGCAAATTTTAGAAGGGGTCCAAAAATGTACCTAGGCCGTTAAAAAATATTGATTTTTTAAAAATTGTAAAACCGAAAATAAATACGTTTTATTAGCTTCATAGAAAATTGATGTTATTAAAATAAAGTAAATTGAGAAACGTAAGGTAAAAAATTCAGCTTTTTCTACGTTTTTTGATGGATCTCATTATATGCCAACAAAAATATTAGCGAAACTTATATGAAATTAGTGTTTTGTATACTTTGGATTGTAGTATACACATATCCCTCGATTTAGGCGTTACATTTGTTGCACGATTTCACTTTTGCATGATTTTTTCCAATATAAATAGAGTGATGGATGAGGAAACTATTCACAAAAACACAAAACTTAAAATATTTATAATAAATAACACGTCTTTAAAGACCCACTTAAACATGGATCTTTTAATTCCAGTTTGCATGTAAAACTTAAGAGAAGACTGAAAAGATCAAATATAAAATAATATAAAAAATGCAAAAATGAATATGCAAAATTAGTTAAAATATGCGATAAAATATGCATTTAAAGCGTAATATGCAAAAATATGCACTAACAAACCGATGACATTTTGTAGCAAACTCTTTGATTCGATATTTATATTACCTTGATCTCAGACTTATGCAAAAAACATGCATTTGAATGAACTTCCGGTTCCAGGTAATGATATTGACTCCATAGTAAAACAGGAATTAAGTTTATATGAGTTTTCAAACAAAAGTGGCAAATACATACAGATGGTTTACGATTTCTTTTTCAACATACCAACCGCTTTTATTGATCAGAAAAATTAATTTTCAGTGGCCTATTGTTCGCTGTAGAATGGAGGATAATAAATTGGATTCTTTAAAATGTTACTTAAAAAAAAAAAACAAGCAACATTATTGCTCATATTTATTAAGTCTACTTTTCTGTACTAAAATAAAAATATATGTCCTTCTAAGTTAAGAAATATTATAAAAAAAAATTTTTGTATGAGTACCGAAAATACCACATTAGTATCCAGGAGATATCCCGAGTGATACATTTTTATAAAACAGCCACATGGTGATTTATTTATTTTTTTACTTATTTCTGGGAAAATACAAATAAACATATTCGGATGATTGAAAGATAGTTCCAAGCTCCATTTCGTGTCCCGTATTCAGTGTTACAGTTTATATCGATCTCCGTCCCATTCCTATGTTAAGTAATTTCTGCAACACTTTTTGTTGTAAACAAATGCTTTTTTTACTCAATTGCAACTAGTTTTTTTTGGGGGGTTTAGCGAGATTTCATTAGCATAAGTAGGACAAATGCTTAATAATGGCAAAAAATTTCATTACAGTTAAATGCTAATAAAATTGTTTTGACAGTACCATTAGTGAACTAATTCAAACGAAATTTCAATGTTAATTAAAAAAGCCCATATATGATTGTCATAATGTTTCACTACAATATATTTTTATTATGGGGTATACAAGTTAATAATGTAAATTTTTTTTGCTTGAACAATGCATTTATTATAATAACAAAATAAATTGATACATTACTCAAAGTATTGTCAATCGTTACCCACAATTTTATAACATCTTTCTGGTAGCATATGCATACCGCGCCAAAAGAACTGCTCCGGTTTTGAGGTATAGAATGAATCAAGCCAATTTCTGATACCCTGTTCTAGAGATAATCGTATTAAAGTAAGGGCGTTCTGCATCGATCAAAACACATGGTAGTCAGAAGGGGAAAGGTCTGGGCTATAAGACGGGTGAGCCAAAAATTCACATTCACTGTTTTCCAAATAGTTTTTGACCGGTCTAGCAACATCTGACCGAGCGTTGTCATGATGGAAGATTATGGCCTCGTGTCTGGTCGAATATTCTGGTCGTTTTTCGTTGCCTACTCTCTTCAAACCAATCAATTGTGTTCGGTACAGGTCCCCTGCGGTCGTCTGACCCGATTTCAACAGATCATAATACAAAACACCCTTATGATCCCAACAAATACAGAGCATTACCTTGGCACCATGGACATTCGGCTTCAGCGTTGATTTGCCTGGTTGGCCGGGCTTTACATATGACTTTTTGCACTTGGGGTTATAGTAATGTATCCATTTTTCATCACCAGTAACAATACGATGCAACAATGAATTCTTTTTGTAGCGTTCAAGCAGCATTTCCGACATGTAAAATCGCCTTTCAACGTCTCTCGGCTTCAATTCATGTGGGAAACAATTTCCTTACTTTGGAATCAATCCCAATGCTTTTAAAGGTAGGGAAATGGCTAGCTGTGTGACTCCCAATAATAATGCAAGTTCTTCTTGCGTTTGACAACAATCTTCGTGGTGTAATGAAAATTCCTCATCTTCAAACTTTTTCGGCTGACCAGGCCTCTCCTTGTCTTCTGTGTCGAAATCACCACATTTGAATCGCACAAATCATCGTTCACAAGTTTTTTTTGGGTTGGTGCATATTGACCGTAAGCTTCTACCAACAATCGATGACTTTCAGCATCCGTTTTCTTCAAATGAAAGAAGGTTATCAGACTTCCCCGCAAAACATCGTTTTTAGGCACAAAATTCGACATTATTATAGCGATTGAAAAAAATGTGTGTTTACCCTTTGGCGTCTATTGAATACTTAATTATAATGACAGATGTTTACACTCCAAAATACAATATTTGTTATTATTGACACAAGCCATATGTGATAGTTATGCCATATGTTGTCCAAATAGACATTATTAACTTGTATACCCAATACAACTTGATGAGATTTGAAATTGCATGATATTTTCAGATTTTAGGTACTAAAAAGCTTAGATGTACTCAAACAAAAATTACCATTTTCATGATATTTTCAGATTTTAGGCACTAAAATGCTTAGATGTACTCGAAAAAAAATTACCAATGATCTGCTTTAGAAATAGAAAGTAATAATAAATTACTTGGAAGTATACATTAATATAATATTTTTATGAGTAAATTGGCTGCTATAGTTACATTTTGTTTCTTTCGTTTAATGTTGTTTCCTTTAAAATAATTTAAGATAATTATAAAAATAAAATGTTTGAGCTCGAGGCCTGGATTTTTTTTTAATTAAAATAATACTTTAAGATATTAAAAACAACAATTTTATAGGCATATTAAGACATTTTTCGATTTACATAACTTTTTAATACAAAAATTATCTAATTCGATTCAGACGATTTTTTTCAGAAAAATAACTATAGGGTTAATTGAGTGATAGGTGTATATTTGAAGTAAATACATCGACAACAACAACGTTACATCAATAGGCTCAATTTAATAGTTCCGTAGGCGTTTTCCCCTTTTAATTATTGTTTTAAACTTTCCAAGAATTTTTCATTAAATTTCATAATTTGTTTGGCAATTATAATCTACATAATACACACAAAAATACAAGCATACACATATTTCTCGCATCCTTTAGGGGATATATATTATAAAAACAAACTTTTCCTTTTTCGCTTCTTAAGTTTGAGCTTTGTAACTTTTAAATCAATTGTTCATAATTAAAGCAACATTGTTATCACTTACAGTATAATTAAATCTTTCAGAAAACTTTTCGTCGAAATTATTTCATAACTTTGTAAATATTTCATTAGTTTTAAACAAATCATGAGAGATATTGAAAATAAATTTACACAATAAATAAAGTAAAGACCAAGGAATATACACTAAAAAACAAGGCTTAGTTGGAATTCGGTCGAAACTATTAAAATTTATTTGATATTACGTCATCTTATTTGGAACTACCAATAATAGATTGTTAAAGCAAAAATACTGTACAGGAAATTAAAAAGAGGGAAAAGGAACTAAAAAAAAAACAACCCATTTATCCAGTTTTTGGTATTTCCAATCAACTTTTCAAACAAAATTGTAGCAACTATTTATTTTGCTATAATACAATAGAATAGGTATCAACTATCAAATTTTTGAAAAAATTGTTGATAATCTAAAATGGTTATTGCAAATACGCAATCAAATATGCCACTAAATTAGAAGCTTAGTAGTACCAACCGAATTGTGGATTGCATTGTTCATAGAAGCAACTAATGATTGGTAGTGGTGAACGAATTTGAGACAATGTTTGTTTTCCTAAAAAAATATTTAAATTCAAATTTAGCACTCAATATTTATAAGTGTTTGTGGTGTAGTGGGTTTGCCTTGTACTGCGAACTTCCGAGTTCAAATCTCGGAAAAGACAAACACGAAAAGTTTGTTTTAATTAAAAAAATATATTCTAATGTTTTAATAGCAAATAAGGCAACGAAAATTAAAAGTAATTGTTGTGCAATCAGTAGGACAACTAATCTAAAGGTCACTGTTCAATACCAGAAAAATCAAAAAAAAAAAAAAAAATAGTTTCAATAAAATTTTGTGGAACGTAGTAATATTTATTTGGAATGTAATATTATATTAGGCAACTGAGTATTAGCATTCAAGACTAAAACTAAGATAGTTGTAGTAACATCCAGAATTCAATTGGCAACAAATTATGTGGCCACAACATTTTTCTGGGTGTACAAATAAAATTTCATTTAGTATATTTAAAGTTATTGAAGAAATTAAAGCAAAAATTCTAGTGTTTTAATACAACCCTAGTCTGGAGTATTGTTAAGAATTATGATAACAAATGTCATGCAGATGATGATGGCGGTGGTCAGAGATTAACATTTGTTTTATTAATTAATAATTCTTAAACAAAGTTTACAAAAAGCAAAAGCTTTTAAATAAATCAAATTAAATTGAATATACTGTGATTTATTACAATTCAATTAACTTTACTTGCAAAAGGGATGCTTGATGTTTTGCTTTAAATCTTTTTAATTAAAAGTCAAAACTTTTAAATTAACAAAAATGTAGAATGTTGTTAATTCAGAAACAGCTTACCTATGTTCTACATATTATTCATTAAACATTTTAAATGTTACAATGGATTCGTTGATTTGCCTACAACAACTTGGCTACCACAATAATAGATTTAATATGAAGTAGGTAATGTATACTTTTATTATATCTGAAAGGAGTAAATCCATCAATTGAATGTCTATCTATTAACAGGTATATTAGGGCATTCATGAACTTTATATTAAAACAGTACATGCTGGTATTAACGTAAATAATTTTAATAAAAAAATTTTAAATAACACACTTCGACAAGCTTACTTGGTTTGAATACCGATATATAATTTAAATCGTCTTTGATTCCCTGATTACAAATCCGGCATCCAAATTTTAAATCACGTCCCAATTTTGAAAAAAAACCGCTTTTAAAGTTGATAAAATTTACTGTTTTCATACTATTTGAAACCTTTTATTACACATTTGACGGTTTCTAATTATTCCAAATAAAGATAAATATTTAGAATACACTTTACTCTTAAAGACACGGCAATGATATTTTCTAAAACTGTTTGCTAAAATATGGTAAAAATGGATTAAGCAAATACTTTCTATAAAAAAATATATATGAATTATTAATATGGGATTTGAAAAAATAATTATTATTACTTTGTACAATAGCTTATGTTTGAAATCCTATTTAAACAAAGTTTGTGTAATAATTTCAACGATTTGCGCCTACTTTATACAAATGAAAGTTCAATGCATGGTCTAAGCTACTTTTGAAAATAAACATTTAAGTACTAATACTTTTGATAGATTATTTTCCAAATGCAATTTTTTCCTATAATAAATAATATACACATTTTTTAAGTTTGCAAATCCATTATAGAAAAAAGTTAAATATATCTACCATCAAAATATAAATGCTTAAGCTGTTAAGATGTAGTGTTTACACAACTTCAAAAATGACGACTTTCTCAAAATTGTAACAGATTTGGAATAAGCGATACAAACTCTATTAAAAATGTGTATCGCGGTTCAAACCAAATCGACTTTTTCTCATATTGTAACTGTGTAATCATTTGCATTTTAATTTATTATACATAGCATACGTGCACTGAGATCAAAATAACTATAGTTAGAATAATATGTAGGAAAGACCACTGCAAATGTAGTTAAATGCAAATGAAATTTCACTTAAAGAAAGGACGATTTACATTTCAGTAAATTCAACTAACATTGTCATTTGTTTTTTAAAGTTCAAAAAATTAACCACAATTGTAGTAAAAATTAACCACATATCGGCCATTTACTGCAAGACTGACATAACTCAAAAAACATGATTTTGAAGAAAGCGAGTTTAAAGTTTTCAATCCATATCTGCCTCGCTCGAACCTTTCTCTATTTATTTGGTCACTTTTTTAAAAATATTGGGTTTTAATGTATTTTTCACTTAGTGAGAGTTGTGTGGGAATTTGCTTATTATGGAGAGACCCGTAAGTAGCATAGTTTCTCTATAAAGTGTAGACTCTTTGCACCCACTTTAAAGAAAAAATAAAATATATTATCCTATATCTCGGAAAGTATACATGATATTAATATGAAATATATAAAGCATGATATAACTAATAAATCTGCATCATTAACTTAAAAATTGCATTTTTTGACTTATGACAGTCTTGAAGTAAATGAGCTATATGTTAGTAAAAAATAAACAAACAATTATTTTTTTTTATTTTTTTAAATAACAGAAAACGACTGTAAAAAATTGTTGTAAAACCATAACACAGTCGTTTGATGTGGTTAGTTTTTTTAAATGAAAATTTTATTTGTTCTACAAATGACTGACATTTACATTAATAATAAAGAAACCCAAACAACTACATATTTTTAAACCAGAAGTTCCCTAAATGTATAACACGAAAAAGTCGTATGTAGACGACTTTTGTCAAAACTTTTAGGCATTGTTGGCAGTTCGTGTAGCGGTTGTCATAATTGTTTAAGAAAGAGCCAAATAGCTCTCTACTGATCCAAGTAATTGAAGTTACTCAGATTCTATTATTTTGAGTAAAACGGATATTTTTGTTTTGTGCCCAGGAATTCTGCGGATTAGTATAATGGCACTATCCAAGATCATGTAATTAATTATGAACACCTCGTGATTTATTATAGAGTTATACCAGTTTCATCCCCTAAATCTCTTCGTCTTAAATTTTGATATTAATTGTATATATTATTATGCAATCTGATTTCCTTGCATGTCCAAAAATGGTCCGCCAATAGAATCATGTTTAAATTTGTTTGTGGTAAATTTTCTTTGATATTAGGTGGCAAACATTTTTACATCATGCCTGTGTCGTGTCTGCAGGAGACTATCTTTATCATAAATTATAAGGCACAAGAATTTTTTTAAAAAATTTTTCAATAGCAGTTTGATCAGAGTGTGTACCTTCTTAGAAAATCTTTACGACCTTTTTTGGATGTCTACCGATTTGGAAATGTATTGTTTTGAAGTTCCTTTTCTGTTTTTTCCACAAATCCCCGATAAATCAATTTTTTCGGCTTTTTTACCCAAGTAAACTAAATGTTTTATCATAATAGTCACTATTTTTGAATGAAAAATAAAAGTATCTCACCTCGTTTTTTGAAACATACCTATAAAATAATGGACTCTGTGCTAATATATAACAACCAATGCCATATGTTTAGACAGTTAAGGCTTTAAAGCATTTGTTTTCAAAGCCCAATTTAAAATTCCATAGAAATTTACAAATTATGCCTTTTTTTGTTAAGGAGCCAATTAAAGGAAAAATAAACCCCCGATAAGGTACTTGATTTATGGTATTCTTTTTTTGACACGTTTTTTAAAGCTAACTTGATTATAAAAATTTAACATTTCTATATAGAAGAAAATTTCCAAGTGAAAAACTGAGTAGAATTGGCAACCGTAGTTCTAGCAAACCACTGCTTTTTTTGTGAAACATACCGTGTTTAAAATTACAATAGGCACAACTAATATTGTACTAGAAAAACACAATTTGGTTTACAGAGCATGTGTTTAGCCACTACCACCAGCGAAATTCTTTATATATTGTTTTTACCAATATACAACCAATTAGAAGCATTTTTTAATTATTTTATTTCACACATTTAAACATGATGTAAAAGGATAAGACGGAACTGTATTGCTGCTTTTAAGTTTGTTTTTTTATACAAGTTTCTAAAAATTTATTTTAATTTATTTTAAACTATTTTAAAAGCACCGATTTTTTTGAATTACCAACGTTAAAACTACGGTAGCAAGTTCGCTCAAACCAACGGGTAACATGATTGTTAATCTCACGTTCTGCCAACGCATAATTGACCGTCGTCATCGATATGCCAAAACTGTGCCAATGTATTTTTCTGCCAGGAAAACCATGTTATACTTATTTCGATCTCATTCTTTACCCAGGTAAGAATTGCCAAACGTACAAAAACAGTACTGGCAAACAACTTATATTTTTGTAAAACACACCGTGTTAAAAATTACCAAAGGTGCAACTAATATTGTACTAGCAAAACACAATTTTATTTGCAAAGCATGTGTTTTGCCAGTATCACCATCTAAATTCTTTACCAATATTGTTTTTACCAATATTACAACCAATTAGATATAATACTAAGACTTAACTGTATTGCTGCTTTTTAAATGTGTTCAAATAATTGCCGGTTGTAGTTTTCTGTCTGGGTATTTATTGCCATTAAAATTTCATTACCTTTAGTTGATAATAATGCAAATGAAAAATTTCATTATCATGTAATGGTAATAGGGTTGCCATTCGTACTGTTTTAAACAGTACATGTACTGTTTTTTGAAAAATGTACTGTTTTATTCACAACACCTAAAACAGTACGCAAAAGTACTGTTTTTTTGGATTTGTACTGTTTTTGTACTGTTTTTTTGTATATTTTACATATTTTTATATAAACAAGTTTTTTTGCGTGTACAAAGAATAAATATTTTTTTAACCATGTTTTTTTTCATGTGTACAATAGTTTTTTATATAAATTTTTTTAATCTCCCTGTATTAATTCCACTTCGTTTCTTTGTACATATATAAGTTTGGTTTGTTTACTTTTCAAGCAATGGATGTTTGTAAGCACAATTTTTTTTCATGACACTGCCCAATGCAAAAAGTAATGGCGTCCAAACTAATAATTTTAGCCAATTTGACGAAATTTAGTCAATTTGATGAAATTTAGTCAATTTTACTTCTTTAGAGGATGCAAACTTGACGAAACTTTGTTGATTTGAATAAAATTTGTTAAATCTTAAAAAAAAAAATTGACAAAATTTCGTTAAAGATCTACAAAAATTTTTTTGTTGATTTTACCTACGCTATTTGGTTCGGTGTATTAACTTATTTTAAGTAAATATGTGATGTATTGAAGTAAAAGTTATGTTAACAATAAATACAAAAATGTACTGTTTTTTTTGAAAAGTACTGTTTTTTTTTCATCAATGTACTTTTTTTCACTTTTCAAATATGGCAACCCTAAATGGTAACGAAATATTTCTCTTAAGAAAAAACATTACTAATGATAATGAAGTCACACTAATGCATACAAAATTAATTGTGTACAAAACAATTTTGATAAATTAAACCGACTAGCAGGTTTGGCCACAGATGGAAAACAATTTTGGTCTTCAAAAATTTAGTAACGTTGTGATGCTTGTTAGGAAAAGACCCTAGCTACGCGTTCGATTACTTAGAAGACAAGAATGGAGCAAAATTGATGATTAATAGGTTTTTTGTTAAAGCTCTGCCTATTCTGGAGGATCTAGCTTTTCTAAGACTTCGTGTTCTGATGAGATCTTTAGCCAGATCGAAATACTGGTATGTACCTAGCTAATATGTGTGATTTGTAAATATTCGGAGGTTGAAACCTCGTTTTAAATAAAAATAATGTTAAATTAAATAACATTTTTAAAGAAGTAATATTGTTTGAAATCAAAAACATATGGCGTAAAACGGGGATTGAGTGGAAATGGAGTGGTTAATATCAAAATTAATTGGATCGTAGAATGAAATTGATTAATTACAAAGAACGACATTGAATGGTACGAACTTTGTTTGATCAGAATACTAATTTATATTATTTATATATTGTTTTTAATGCACATAAAAAATTAATAATGCACTTACAAAATTAATAACAAACTAGTTTTAAAGAACTGCAATCGGTAAAAATATTATTCACAAATGTTTTACTCTGAAATTTAAACAAAATTAAAACCAAAAGTTTATTTTTCGATCTTTTATCATAAGTTATGATTTGAGCAAGATTATTCAAGTTCAAGATCATTTGTTTATTGTTAAACAAAAAACCGTGCAAAGTGTTATTGTTTATTTAATAAACAATAACAACACAGTGTATTATGATTAGAGATCCTAGCCTGTACAGGAACAATGTTTATTAGTTAAAAATGATTTATTTTTAATTTGAATTAGTTCAATTCTTCCAATTTTGTTTTTTTACGTCTCATCGGGTAAGTAGTACAATTCGGGTAAAGTGTTGATCTTTTTCCTTCAAAAATTATAAAAATTTTCTACCCTGTCTTCATTGGTCCTACGAAGATTTTCGGTGACGCGAAATGAGACATGTATGGACCTGTCAGTAGATAAAGTCTGCATTATATTGGCGGATGAAAAATTTTTTATTAAAAAATAAACTTTGAACCTTTTTTTGTTTAGCAAAAAACAAATAATCCTGAACTTTAATAATCTTGCTCACATCATAAATATTCGCAAATTTAATAAAACTAATTAATTTATAATAAAACTTATAATTATGAAAAAAAAAAATTAATTTAATTTTCGCAATGTGGTACCTGGTTCGTTAACTAAAGTGGACGGTTGGTACTTTTTCTTATTTTTTTTTTTTGATGGGTTTAAAAGTTTTAGTCTTTTTTGAATGTTTTGCGCATGTTTTTCAACATGTTTCATAACAGCAAAAATATCGTCGTTTTACCGAAATTAAAAAAGTTAGCATTTAAAATAAACTCATCATTCTGTTGCTATTACATATGGTAACCCTTTAAGCAGCTTTAAATATTACATAAAACATATTAATAAACAAAATACAAATTTTACCAAATTTCACATCATTTTATATGCTTTTAGAGAGTGTTTTTAATTTAGGTCCACTTTAGCGAACAGATAGTTTTGAAAATTGTTGTATAACTGTTTTATATTAGTTGCCACAACAAAATGATGTAATACAATAAAAATGCATAAAGATGTATTTGGTTTTGGGATTTTCCACATAGTTCTTTTTATGTAGCCCAAAAACCAGATGTACATTTGCGAATATTCCCATAGTTTTTAAGTTGTTTCAAGATATTTGTAGCCAAAAATTTTCGGTTATTTTATTAGTTTTTTAAAGTGCATTTGTTAGTTATTTTTCAATAGTTAAAATACCTAAAACATTAGTTATTTTAAAGTTCATTGTGTGTATCGCATTTTTAACGACGTTAACCTTTGTTTCAACTGTCATTTTCAGTAGATTATACTGTCAATTGTTACTGTTATTGAGTGTGTTGTTGGATACGCATTAAAAACCCTTTTATATATACTTATATATATAATAGGTATCCTCATTTCTAATTAAAATACAAAATCGTTTTAGAATCTAAAAAAAACGGAGTTTTTTAAAAACTCTTTAGCTCGCGAGATGTCAATAATAGACAAAAATTGTTTTGGTAATATTCATAAAATAAACCAAGATGTATTTTGATGATTGGATGAAAAAATATTTTTTTCGTTCGCCGGTTTAATATACGTAGGTGATATAGCTCAATATAAATATTCTTTTAAAGTTTCAGATATGTAGAAAATACTATGATTCAATATTTTAAAATATTTGTTGGGTACGCCACTGGTGTCTTATACATTTGTTTACCAATTTATGTGATAACACAAATCAGCACACTCCGATATTTTCAATTTCTTTCTGCATTCCATTCCATTTCGGTTAATGTGTTAAGTGTTTCGATTCCACTCGTTCCATATTTCATTCCATATCGTTGCATTTTGGGCCAATGTTCCATTATATTAGAACATAATTTTATTGATATCAGCGCAAAAGTAATGAAATCATATTTCATTAGTCCACTCATTTCATTAATCTCATGTATAATACAGTAACAGGCATTTGTTTGCTTGCTGGACCCAGTAAAATCTCAGTAATGCTGTAACTATATTTCAAACAATTTCCAAACCATTTCCTAATTAGTTGGCTTATACCTATAATAAAACAGTAGTGTCATTTACGATTTCCGTGCACAAAGAAAACAGATTCATAGCGACAAATTGCAGATACCGAAATTTTTTTTTGTCTTAACAGAAATGCGGTTATTAAAACAGTGTTTCATTGTAACATTTTATTTATTTTATTTGGTTAAAAAAATACATTTAATTTAGACAGGACGACAACTCGGTTACTGCAACTTAACCATACCCATCAAAATCGTATTATCTCAGTAATGGGCTCACATTAAAAGTTTCTAAATAATGAGCTGTAGTGTTAGTGCCAACAGCATATAATACGGAGTCGAAACTCATTATTTTTATTGCACGAGGTTGTTTTTGTAAGTAGTAAATTTATCCTCTCGCTTACCCGCTGCATTACAAAAAAATAAAAAATAAGTGGTTACCAAGCTAATTAGTTATTTGTATGCTTATAAGCAATTAGAAAAATATGTGGTTTTAAATTTTTAAATATTTAGGCTTACCGTTATACTTATCAGTAATAAAAAATAAGTTTCTGACAAAATGACATTATATTTGTAATAAAGTAATTAGTCGCGCGTAAGTTTGACTGCTCATAACAACGACTTCGCAAAATAAAAATAACTAGTGCTGACGACAAGTTATAATGTGTTAAGATATAGATTAATTTACATTATTAATCATCATATACACCAAACGAGTACTAGAGCGACGAAGACTATTGGCTCGACTGTTAGTGACGTCAGACCAGATCCTCTGTCGAACCCATGACCCCAGCACTGATAGGCAAACACGCTATTAACTAGCCTACCGGGAATGTATTTTCATTATACATTACCACTTACGTGGTAATGAACGATTTAGCTGGGTGTGATTATGTTGCAGTAACCGAGATATCGTCTTGTCTAAATTAAATGTATTTTTTAACCAAATGAAATAAATAAAATGTTACAATGAAACACTATTTTATTAGCCGAATTTCTGTTAAGACAAAAAAAAATCGGTATCTGCAATTTGTCGCTATGAATCTGTTTTCTTTGTGCACGGAAATCGTGAATGACACTAATGTTTTATTATAGGTATAAGCCAACTAATTAGGAGGTGGTTTGGAAATTGTTTGAAATATAGTTAAAGTATTTGCAATGAAGCCTTAATAAACTTATTTTAATATAAATAAATTGTATTGAATAAAACTTTCTCTATTAAGTTTTGTTTTCTAAAATAAAAAAGTTAAAAAAATTACAAAAATTTTTTATTTGATACCAATGGTTTTTGAATTATATTTCAAATTATTAAAAAAAAAATTGGTTGTTTCAAGTTGTATTGCAGCTAAAAGTTGGAGTTTTTTTTAGCAAAAGTGTTCTTTTCAAACTGCTCGAACTTTTTAACTGACAACCTCTGAAGCCCTAATATAAAAAATTTAGAAGACAAACTAATAAAAAGTTTTATAATTTTTTTTATAAATCTTTTTATAGGGTCCGCCATCTAACGTTTTTTTTTTCAACTAGTGCTTATTTCGTGAATGGTAACACTTAGCTCATGTCTGATTTGACAGATAATTAGTTTTATCCTTCCGCTGAACGAATATGATACGTATGTTCGTTATCTTGTGAAAAAAGTGAAAGAAACTGGCATCCTCATCGATAAACCAAAGCGTGAAAAGCCAAAAACAGTGCGTACACCCGAGAATTGTCCAGAGTTAGGCAGACAAGGTAACGGAACTGATCGTATTTAACTTGGTAAAGTCCAGAACCAATCCTTGCTCTTGTAACTAACTAAGAAGATTCACGACCTCCGACCCTCCGGGGCAGGTGGACACCGGGCAATGATATTATAGCACCCGCTATGATATTAGCAAATGTGAACAACGTTTCGTCTGTTCTTGGGCAAACCCGACATATTCGGGGATTAGGGTCAAGCAGATTACTGCACTATTATGGCTGGATAGTGCAATATGGATGGTAGCGGAAGAACCATTAAAAGTCAACGGTAGCGCCCAAAAGCTTCCAGGAAGCCTACGCCTGTTCTTAGTCAAAAAGGAGTGTCAGGTTCCACTAAGATCTTCTTTGTCCTTACATGCATCGAAGAAATCCTGGCAAACTAGTCAACAAAAACATGAATAAAACGCAAACAGAAAATAATCTCCCAGGAGGTCACAGACGTTTGTCAAATCCTCCCGCTTTGGCGGCAAGCTCCACGTGTCTGGGAGGGAGCAATTCATGTTTAGACAGTATTTTAGAAACCTCTTGAGGCCCTATGCTCCACAGGGAGTTAAGCGGAAATGAAGAAGACACCCGAGAATATTGCTGCTGTGGCAGAAGGTGTGCGTGAAGCGCCATCAACATCAATTCACCGTCGTTCTCAACAATTGAACATTTTGGAGACATCACTGAGACGAATTTTGCATAAAGACCTTGGTATGACGCCATACAAAAAAAAAAAGTTATTTGGCGTACCCTTTACTAGTTTTTATAGCAGTCGGTAACTTTTACAGACTTGCTCTATTTGAGAGTAATTTATTTTTCAAACAGTAAAACACAATAACAATTTTTTTTTATAATTTTTACTTAGAAATTACTACGTTGTCTATAACTTAACTACAAGTCGTAGTGGAATATCAATGGCATCAAAAACCATTTATATTTTAAACAATGTACACAAATTATTTAAAAACAACAATATTTAGTTTTGATTGTCTAACTGCCTTCCACTTTCCAACACCTAACTAATTGACGTTCAATGGACGAAATTTATGAAAAGACATTACACTCGGAAAAGTTCTCTAGCAGAGATGAAAGCCGTGGCAGAACCTCAAAGGCAGAGGTTCGAGACAAAAAACAGTTGGTGGGGGGAAAACTGTCGGAGGCGGCTAATAATCGGCTAAATGCAGATGTAAAATCAAAATTTCCATAAAGACAAAACGCATGCAACGAAAATGGTAAGCTAAATTTATATTTGTGTTGCAGGCACTGTTGAAAAGTAGCTAAAACTTTAAAATTGTGGGAATTATTTTGCTATTTTGGGTTAAAGGAAGTTAGTATAACTATATATTACAGATATCTAGTCCCAAAATTCAAAAATACCAAATTAAAATCAAATTTTAGTTAATTTCTAGTGAGATGAATTTTAAAGAAAAACTTTATATTTTTATATGATCATATATTTATATTAATAAAATTAATTTTTTTAATCATACTTTTTCATTTTGTTGCTGGACTCAGAACTTTGACTAAAATGCGAAGATGAATAGAGTTTAGCGATTTAACCCAATTTTTCAGACCTTTACCTTTTGTCATTGATCAAAGGTTAATTACAAATACCATTATTTATATAAATTTAAAACCCCTCGTCTTCACATGTAATAAAATTATAACCAGCAGTTGTCATAATTATTTTAGCTCAATAAATTTCACGTGAAGACACTTTATTATAATGTTATTGCAATATCAAGATATCCTTGGCATGCAATAGACGCTTGCAATGATGTCTGACATAAAATGTTGCATTTAGTGTTCATTTAAAATTTAGTAATCAAAAATTACATACATTTTAGTAAATAATAACGGGGAAAGTAGTATTTTTAGACAAAAAAATTTTGTGTTAAATTTTATTGATTTTAAAAAAAAATTTGACATTTCTTATATACTAACGTTCTCATTTACTAACGGAAAGCAATCGGGAATTTAGTTTTCCAAATAAGCAAATAACAAGGTCTTAATTGTTTTTAAAGTATTTTATTTATATACAAATTTCTTAATCTAGCCAATGTTTCAAATAGTGTCGCTATTTATCTTCCGGGTGGAAATAAAAAGTTAACACTAACAGCATATAAGTAAACACTGAAACATTTGAGTAATATTATAAGTTATCCGTACAACATTAAAATGTAATGTACAAGTAAAGAAATGTGCAAGTAAAGAATGTTTTTATACAGGTATAGAAATTTTAGTTCGCAACACTTTTTTAACTGGCGGCCATTTTGTATGCTGTCAAGTGATTTATGTTTAGTTTAATTTGTGATTTCTGTTTAGTTTGGTTTGGCATTTCAACATGTAACGTAATGTATACATTCGATGGCCAATAGTTGCTTATAGCAAATAGAACTAATTTAAAGTTCAATAAAATCTTAAAACAAAAACCTGAATACTATAAGTCCAGCCACTAGACCTTAAGCGGCAATATTCGGAAAAGAATTTACTGACCAATAAATAGGTTTGAGGAACGAAGAGTCGGCGGGACCCATATCTCCGCTAGCTGCAGGGTTTGGGGAGGTTCTTGACTCTGATCCTTCAAACTACACCGTTACTGATTTTTATAGAGTCCCTTGAAAACTAAATAAAATTGCAATATTAAATGGTAAACTAGCTATGGAATCCCCTAAAAACTTAAATTGAAATACTCGCAACAGAAATGAAAATTAACCAGAAAAAAAAATACCGTATTAAATATGGATCGATAAAAAGGATAAAGATGTTGTATCCTTGGGCTCACAACCCTCCCTAACCGATGTCCTTTGTTCATGGCCTCGTAATGTTACCAAAGAACCCGTATTCAAAGCTACAATTTCTCAACCTTAAGGAGCGTCTAAAATTACAATTAAGCCGACATGTTTATGATTTAGATTTCAATTTATAAATTCATTTATTAACACCTTTCAACAGGTTTACACGTTTATAATCACTTAAATCTGATTTCTTAATGTTAACGAAGAGAAAAACCTTTCGTTAAAAATAATTACTAAAAGTACCATAATATCTATTAAATTTAATCGTTTGTAATAATTCATAATATCTTAAGTAAAATATGGGATTTACTAATGTTATAATTTTTTCTTATCTCGCACTCTAGATGATTTAAGAATTGCACCGGTTCGACGGGAAAAAAAAACCAAAAATCGAATCATTCGTAGCCAACAAAATTATCACGATAATTTACCGGGATCCTAAGTTTTAAGTAACATTAAAATAATTAACAGATTTAAAATATTTTCTTTTTTTCTAAGATTGATTCGTTATTGTATAGCAAAAACTATCAAATGCCCGCATACGTAGATTGGTTTTAATTGGCATAGGCTTAATTTGCTTTCTTACCAAAAGCGTCGTAAATTTTATAAAATTATTATGAGTTTCAAAAAAAATAATAAAATTCAATCGAACTGTTTCTCACAAAGGTATATTATCAAACTCCCGGATTTATGGTTTTCCATGGTAAATAAAACATAATTCAATATTTGTACGCGAGAACAAAGAATACGCGGGAAGCACTGTAAAAATTCGTTAAATCAATGCTGAACCATCGATATTTTGTTTAATTAATAACCAACAAGCGACCAAAAGTTAATTAAATACTTCATCGGCTTTATATAACCACGCAATAATTTAGTTTAAATTTAATTTATTTAATTTACTTTAATAACGAGTCCCAGGAGGGGGACGAAACTGCGGCAGTCTGGTGTATCCCTTGTGTCCGTAAAATTTTTCAATAAAAATGTTTTCTTCTTCTTCTTCCTGTAAAGAGACTAACTAAAGAAATTTAATAAATAATTTTCGGTGTTTTTTTTTTTTTTTTGAATAATTAAAAGTTATGTTATTAGTATAAAAGGCGAATAACAGTTTGATTGACGATCACGAATAACCAACAATTAAAAAGAAAGAAAATACTGAACTTTATGAAATTTACAAAATTAAAAGAAAAAACTTTTTCTCTAGGCTAAGTAATTTATGTTTATGGAAATACTTTATTTAATAGAATCATTTCTTATTTCTTTTTCCTTCTTTCTTTTGTTTGTGGTTTTTTTTTTTTACGTGAGAGTTGAATGGCTTTTAATTACTGTTCATTAAAAGAGCACGGCAATGATTCTCTTATAATTTTAATCCAGTATTTTCTTTCATTAAAACAAAACAAGCAAAAACAAATTGAGAACTTACTTGGCAGATGTTGAAAGGCCTTCCAGTCAGCTGCGGTTCCAGTGAGAAACTTTGTTGTTGTTGGGTTGATTATTCGGGCATGATCGATGGTATCCACAGGAGAAGGAGTTTTATTTCTTTCTCCTTCTCTTGGTCAATTATTATTTCACAAAACTCACAATAATAACAATTTCACTTTTCCAATATATTTTTTTCTTTTGCTATTTTTTTTCCACTTGTTATGCACAGAAGTCTAAAAGATTGCAATCTAACCTTTACTGCTTCATCAAATTTAATGTAAATTTTTAAACTTAGTTTGTCTGTTATTGTCAAATTTTATATTCAGTTTTATATTTTTCTGTTTTTGTAAATTTCAAAATTAAAATTTTATGTAAATTTCATGGCAGAATGAACATGGTAGACTTATTAGAAAAATTACTCTCTCGGTTTATACTTAAAACGTCACAGACTCATACAAAAAATATACAGAAAAACCCTCGAATGTCAAATAAAAACACAAATTCTCCCTAGTGCAGGTACCTTTATTGTTCTGCCATGGTAAATTTAAAGTTTATATATATTTTTTTTTTTTTTTGTTGAATGTTTTGGAGATTCGTTTCAGGCAAACTTTTATTTCCTTTTCTTTTTTTATTTTGTATTACCACTTGGAATTTTAGACTAGTAAAATGGAGAAGCAAAGGTTAGATGTTTTAAACCCAGACCACTGTGCCAATTTGCCACCAATTAACACCAATCTAGTAAAAATTTTAGAATATTGTTTTTTTTTTTCCTTTTTTTATATATTTTTTTTTTTTGACGGTTTTTTTTTAATAGATGCCGGTATTCAATATTCGATTTTTCTTTTTCGTCTTTTTTTTTTTTTTTTTTTGGTTTCTTTACGCACTATTTAATTTTTTATTTTTTTTTTTATTTACGATTTGGCTATTTATTCTAAATTTATTTTACCCGATTTTCTTTCTCTCACTACTCTTCTGTTAGCTACTTTTAATTTATTTAGATTTTTTTTTATGCATTCTTTTTCTTTTTGTAAGTCTACTTTTTTTTTCTTTGATTTTATTTGTAGATTTTGGAATTTAATAGTGCCGTTATATTTCAATTATGTTTTTATATTAAAATCACTTTATTAATATTTTTTCTTTATCAATTTTAAAAATTTTTACTTTTTATGACCCGGTGCAATTTTTTAAACCATGTGCAACCTATATTTAACTAATTTTTTAAGGTTTTTTTTTTTTTTGTTCTTCAAATTAACTTTAATCTTAATACGATTTCTACGCACTAAATTAAAATTTAATTCTATACTTAATTTTTTTCTTTAAATTTTTGACTCTAATCTTTACACTTCTTATTAACTATTCGGCAAAATTTTTGTTAAATTAATTACACTTTTCTTTATAATGTTTCTTATTTTCTTTTTTTTTTCGTTAAAAAATTTTTTTTCCGCTAATTTAACACTCGATTTAAATTACTGCGAATGCTGATCGGTATTGTTTTAACTAAAAAACACATTTATGATTTTGACACACGCAAGCTGCACCTCTCTTCTCTCCTCACAAGGGTTCTCTTTACGTCCCTTCTGACAATTTAAGAAAGTGACCAACAAGTTAATAATCTGTTGGAAAAAAAAAAACTAGTTGGTATAATAACATAATCGAGAATTTACATTTAATTTACCTCCTCTTTTATCAATTGCGTTGTTAAAAAAAAAAAACGATTACAACATCTGCTACAACGTTGACTACATTAACCCCCAATATGGGCAGGTACTCCACAAGGGGTTTCTAGTAAATTCCGGAAATTCTCACTCTAGTTTTTAGTTTTGGATTTCAAAAGTTAATGGATTTTTCTCTAGATTTATGCCAACTATAAGATAATAAAAAATATATATCTGACTCCAAGCGGGTATTCGGAAACTATTGCCCCACTTGCTCAGCAAAATAATCAATCCTTGTAGGGTTAAAAGTTTGCACGTTCCTCCAAAAGTAAAACCTTTTGGGGAATAAAACAATGTGGTTACAATCAAATGGTGAACTGTTTCGTTTCCATACTTAAAAACCATTACCTTTAAACAATTGATCCAGCGAGGAGTAAAGTAAATTAAATAAGCTAGTTAAAATCACTAGTGCCGTACGTTACATAAGTTAAGCAAAAAATTATTTTGTATCGATTTTCTCCAAGAGGCTTCTGCATTGTATCACTGGTTCTGACGGAAAGAAGGATTATTTCCGTTTAGGCCAACGAGCTAAACTTGCATAGCAACAATATGTCATTTTTCGGGCCTAGGAACAGTACTCAAAGATGTCAAAATCCAAAGATACATTTCAAACAATTTGGTATCACTGTTAACCCAAAAGATGTGGTGAGTTAACAAATAAAAACAGTCAACCGAAAGACAAATTGCTGTGACACTTAAATGCAGCAATCTGTTGAAACATTGCATTTAATCACCTCCCAGTAAAATGTTCCCTAATTTCATTTACAAATTACTGAAATTTGTACTAATTTTACTGGTGTTACATATGGCCAAATTATCTTGCCAATTCCCTGCAAATCTATGGCCGAGTAGAGCGCAGGTGTTGCCAATCAAAAAATTTACATAGACAGCAAAAAGGGGTAACTATAAAAAATCAAATTTAAAAGAATGCTTGGCTCAACACGAAACCAATCTAAAAAATTCAACGTTTTCAAAACAGTTTTTTCTTTCTTTTGCTCCAAATTTTAGTGAAATGTTACTAGAATTTCAAATCTGACTATTAAATTTTCCTATTGGAGAAAAAGTACGAATATGTGGGATAAAAAACAAAGATTACAAAAATTATTCTATGGTTTTTGAACCACCGAATTATCTCTACCAAAATTTGTTTTTTTTTTTTTTCCTTTCTTTTATTAGTGGAGGTGTATAAAAATTTTTTGGCAGAATTTTCTCAAAATTTTTAATATTTTCTAAATTTCAATATTTAACTCTGAGGTTTTAATAAATTAAAACCCGAAAGCTTATTTTTCGATCTTTTATGATAAATTATGATGTGAGCAAGATTATTCAAGTTCAAGTTCAAGATCATTTGTTTTCTGTTAACCAAAAAATTGATTTCCCATAATTTTTACGTTTTTTTTTGAAAAAAAAAGTAAAATACATGGCAACGCTGGTGGTCAGATAAGGCGATTTCTAACTTAAAATGTTTTATATTTAAAATGGCTAAATTATCGCATATTGCGCTAGGAATATCACGTTATATTACAGAGGTTTATGGTTACCCAACAAAAAAGATAGTTCCCAATAATAATTGATTAAACCGTTTTGTTGAAAATTCAAAAGTGTGTCAATTATTTTTTAATTGAACAACTTACTTGGTGATCAAATCTGCAACGCAAGGAAAAATATCTCTTTCTTTTTTTGTTTTCAATTGACGATTTGTTGAAAATTTTAAAAACTGTTGATTTTGCATTTGGCATATTAAATTAATTAAAGTGGTTTAAACAAAATTTTGTAGAAGGAAAAAAAATTTGTTTTTACTGTTAGGAAATGCATAATAAACTATCCCACGAAAAAAAAATTAGAGTATGAACAAATGGCCCATTACAACATGATTAGGCTGACGCCTAAACAAAGCTTCCAAATAGTGCAAATTTATTTTGCAAATCGTGGTTCTGTTCGAAATACGTATCGCACAGTACGTCCATTTTACGGTCAACATAATCGTCCATAAGAGCATTTAATTCGATTACCTATGGCACGTTTTCGAACCACGTTTACTCTAAATGATAATATGCATCCACAGAGACGTCGTGCAGTCCGTATAGAAGAGGTAATTGCTGCTGTAGAGCGTAGCGTAGAGGAAGACCCCAATCAGTCTATCCGGCATCGTGCACAGGAATTGGATATGTGTCCATCCACTTTATGGAAGATTTTGCGGAAAGATCTCGGTTTGCCTGCTTACAAAATCAAACTCGTGCAACAATTGAAGCCACACAATCACCACACAATCATCAAGGCGTAGATTCTTTGAATGGGCCCAAAACAAGATTGCTGTTGATCCCGATTTTCATAAGCGAATTTCGTTTAGCAATGAAGCTCACTTTTGGTTAAATGGATACGTCAATAAACAAAACTGGAGTATTTGGAGTGATGATAATCCTCAAGTGTATGTTGAGACACCGTTACATCCAGAAAAACTGACTGTTTGGTGTGCTTTATGGGCAGGTGGAATCATTGGTCCGTACTTCTTTAAAAACGATGCTGGTCAGAACATTACAGTCAATGGTGGCCGCTATAGAGCTATAGAGCGAATGAAGTAAATTTCATGTCAATTTAAAAAATTCATCTTTGTTTTATTCCATTTCAAAGTTCTATACCTTTATAAAAAAACACCCTTTATATATCAATCTTTTATTTTTTTTAATTTTAATACACGTTAGAGTGTTCCGAAAGTGGAAAATGTTAAGTAATTGCGCTTAAACAATGCGTATTATCCAGTTGATTATGGGAAAAATAAAAAATTCGAGAATACTTGTAGTTTTTTGAGTTTTTGTACAAAACTGGATTTAAAACGAAATTAAAATGAAAAAAATAATTTAATATGAAGATGAAATTAAAAATTGTTGTTTTGAATCAATATCAATAGTTTCAATAATCTAACGAAATTGGTACAGGAAAGTACCATAAATAATTAAAGGTAAGTTAATTGTCTCTTTATTTGCTGTTATATTTATTTTATTTTTTTATATAATTTTTCTTTTAAAACTAGATACTAAATAGAAAATTATACCGGAATTAACCAAAACCGCTATAACTAAATGGTTTCGTGGCTGATTGGATTGTGTGATATGTCATTTAAAAGGCAATCAAAATACCTTTAAATTGGCATATATCACATCATAACATTGCTGCTCTTCATCTAAACTTATAACATTTTTTGTGATATGCTTATTTTTAATTCAAATGTCCTTTATTGACCTTTTTAGGCAAAGTATGAACATATTGACTATATGTGGCATAATGACATTAGTTATGCTGTTAGTATATATAGTTAAAATCGAGATAGTAAAATACAAATTTGAATGATTGGTTCGGAGATGATAAACACTTTTAATCGGGGAGCACCGCCTTCCACTCATCGTAGGGTGTGAAAATTTGGCTCAGACATTAAAAACGATGGCCCCTGTCATAATTTCTGGTACGTTGGGTTGTATGCTATACTTGGTATTTTTCCGTATGAGTACGTGACGAAATTCTCAAATTTGTTAAATTTGGGACAAACTAATGTACAGCAAACAGACTTTAAATGACGCAATATATAGTTTTATATAAAGCAAGATCTATATTTTTTTTTTTGGTATGGAAGATATCGTTTTATCCACAATAAAGTACATTTTTTTTTTAATATCACTACATGCTATTTTATATAAATTTGATTTGTGTAATATCTAATTATACATGTATTCGTACAGAATTAGACTAGCCATATATAATTGTATATGTCATATACGATTATATATTGGTCGATATGTAATAAGATGTAATTATATGTGGCGTCGCATTAAAAAATTTAGGGGGAAAAATGTTATTTATAAACATACATTAACATATATATTTACATATAATAGCATGCAATAACATACATATTTATATAAAACAATGAATGATAATATGTGAACGTTTTTACTTGGGTTTTTAAACTTTTTCTATCGGTGGTTTAAAAACCAAACATTCGCTCGTTAGTAGTTAAATATTAGCAGTTAAATTTTGAATTTTGTTTGTTTTCTCTTTCAAAAAACAGTCCAAAATTTTAAAAACATTTTTTTACCAAAATAGTCGTTGTCTGTTTAAACACATAATTAGTTCAATTGAATTTACAATAAATTCAAACAAACAATCATAACAATCATACAAACACAGAAAAGCAGCTGGCATTAACAATGGCATTTGTAAACTCAAAGACTCTTATTTTTAAATTAAAATTTATTTTCAACAAAAGCTTTTCGTTTGAAATGCTTGTAAATTGTAGTTTTTCATATAACAATTTTATAAATACAAAATATTAACAAATGGGTGTTTGTTGGTGCCAATTAATTTTTTTTTTTTGTATTTACAAATATGTTCTATGACACTTGTTTAATATGACAAACAGAATTTTGTAATTTATTTCAGTGAACAATTACAAATATTGACTTGTGTATCAAAATCAAATTAAAAAAAAATTTTTTTACGTTTCGTCCTTTAAATGTTGAAAATTGTTTTAAAAGACTTTCTGTTGCTTTTACTACTTTTATCGGTTATTTAAACAATGTTTAAAGAAAATATCAAAATGAGTAAATGATGAGTTGACTTAACAGGTATTTTACGTAGTTTTTAATGTAATAATATTGTGAGTGTATTTACATTTTAATTTACATATTAATTTTAATAAACAAGATAAAAATCAAATTTTTTTTTTTTTTTTTTTTTTTTTTATAAAATAAATTGACTATATGAATAAATGTATGCATAATTAAATTCATTTACATTTTTATGCAATTAAAAATTATCAAATCTACCACATTTAAAATATTCAATAATTAATAAAGCTATATAGAATATTTTGCACTTGAGTCTAAAATTTTAAATTTTTAGTAAACATATTTTTTTTTTTTTACTGAAGTTTTATAGACTTAAATAAATTTGGAAATATTTTGCTTAATAAAATTGTATGTAACCTATGCCAACTAAGTAAATGGATAAAATTCAAATATAAATTACTGCTAAGTATGCATGTTTTTTTTTTTCAAAATGCATGTCAACAAAATCTGATACTATAAGCATTATGCTATAAACACATAGACGACTGCAGCTACACGACTACAGACTGTCAAAAATAAAATAAACACGTTTATGTGAAAACGATTATTTTGGCACCAACACACCTACACGGCTACCCGACTACTTTTGCCGCTGTAGTCAACTTAGGATAATTTCTATTTTTGTTGGCTACAAAATAAAAATAGTGTTGACAATAAAACAAAATATGTAACTAATAAGTGCTTAAAAATATTTTATATTGTTAAACACAAAAAACGTCGCAACATTAAATGCTATAATTGCGTTAATATTCAAGAGGGGTTAGATAAATTTATTTTTACGTTATAATATTGTATTATATATAAGTAATTGTATTTTTAAGTCATCTTTATATACGTGTATATGACCATGCATGTTGTTCTATTTTAATAAAGCAAAAAAAAGATGTAATTGGCACTACTGAAATAAAAATTCATTTGTATAAAAGCAGCTGTTTACTATGTTGCTGTAGTTTGCAAAATAATAAGTAGCTGACCACATGGCGACGATTGCAGTGAACGGCATTTGTAGTCAAGTAGCTATGTAGCCTGCTGTGGTCTATGTGTTTATAGCATTATTGTAAATATTAAAAAGTGAAAAAATTCAAAATGAAATTGAAGTTGAACAAAACAGTGTAAGAAAAAATGCACACAGAGAAATAAAGTGCCAACCGAATTGAAAAGTGTATTTTAAGGCGTTAGGTAATAGCGTCCAAAACCATAAAGCCCAAAAACCAAAATGTCATCTCGCCCAAAAACAGTCTGTATATTTTGTTGTTGTAATTTTTTTTGATTTTTTGGGCAACATGGCATCGAGTTTGGTCAATATGACATTTTTTTTAGGTAACGCCCAAATTTTTAGCCCAAAAATTCCAGCCTTGAAAATGTTATAGTGCCCGAAATAAAGGAGAGTTGAGTTAATATTTTTAATAAAAGTAAAGAAAACATTTATTCAATTTTCTAATAGAAATATTTAACAAACAAAAATTTTGTGAATATTTGTAATATTCAATATTTAACAAAAAAAAAAACAAAAAACGTACTTTCATACATATATCTATAAAACAAAACTACATCCAATGCATTAATCTTATTCAATGTTTTACAGACAAAACAAACAAAAAACATTTCTCAATTAAAATATGTAATAGTGTTTTTAAATTTAAATATAATCGTAAATAATTTATAAGTAAACTTGCATTACGTCAACAATAATTTCTCTGCAATAGGGGCATTTAGCATTCATAGCATTATTCGCGATAGCCTGTGCCTGTAATTTTATACAGCATACATTACACATTTTAAGGTGTCTACATGGAAGTACTAGCATGTTTGGGGCAACGTCATGACAAATGACGCAAAGTGAAGCTGAAGCGTTTTCGTTACAATCATTTGTTTCGCCATCCTCACTAGATTCATCATATGAATCATAAGCAGGAGGCTCCTCAAATATATCTTCCAACGGTTCTCTTTCGGAGCAAATGTGATTATTCGGATAAACTAATCTATTTAAGAACGCATATGTAGTTATTTTTCCCTTTTCTAAATCCTCAATTGCATTCGTTATTTTTGTATTTGCATCTCTGCTAAGCTTTCTTTTTTTGCTTGCACCAAAAGATCCGCCGCTATCTGTGAGGATTTTAAAAAGACGACTTTTTTCAAATTCTTCCTTGTTTAATGCAAGAACAAATTTAAAAAAATTTCCATTTGGTTTAATTAATCGTCCTAAAACACCGTTGTACGCTTCCACAGAAGAAGTTGTACGAAAAGATTCTTTAAACACACACAATTGTTCGGGTCCAACCTGCAAATATGAAATCTTATAAAAAATGGAACGTAATTTAACAAACTAAAGCCATATAATTACCTTTTGAAGCCACTCTTTTTCAAAATACTCCAAAAAACCATTAAATGTTCCACCTTTGTCATTATTTTTGATATCAGTTTTTACCCTCTCGAAAACATCGATTATCGAGTAAGATGGTAAAAGTGGAAGGGCAAGGATTTTATGATAACATAAGGAAATATTTTTGTTGTTGCGAATAGAGGACATCAATGGTTTAAACTTAATAGAAATTTTACGTCTAATTGCCTGGCAATAATGGAACCAGCAACCTTTTAAAGTAGCTTGTGGAAAGCATTCTTTTAAAGATTTTCGCAAACCCCTCTCGTAGTCGAGCATAAAACTTACAGGTTCAAATTTAAAAATAGAACTATTTATATAGTTCAATAAATGCGAATAGCATTTTGAAGATTTGTTTGTAGTCAAAATAAAAAAAAGCGGAAAAACCTGAAAAAATAAGGATTTATCAGATCATAAAAATTTATAAAAAATGTTATTTAAATTACCTGATCTTCTAAATATTGAATATAAATTATAAGCAACTGATTGAAACAGCCGACTGGAACTACCTTAAATGTTCCATCAATTAAATATCGTCTCTGACCTACGCTGATATTTTCAACAATGCCTTGCATTATTGCTTCTGATGCAAATATGCAGTATGAAAATTCTGGTTCCGAAATGCAAGCTTTGTAAAAAGGTCGTGTGAAATCAGGATCTCTTGATAGTCCATAGCTTTTCCAAATAAACTCGTGCTGGAAGGACTCAATGACATCCAATGGTGTTCGAGGAGATTTTAAAAAAATATTCGATGAAATCCTTTCTAGCGTTCTTCGCATTTGTGTGTAGACTAAACTTTTTGTGCCCTCCGGATTACTGTATACGAAAGAGATAAATAAAATTACTCAACCAATCCCCGATAAACTTATTGGAAGCCCTGTGGCCTGCCGTGCCGCACCGGCCACGCGGCGGGTCGCTAGCGGCGCGGCCGGCGCAGCACGGCAGGCCACAACGCGGCCGGTGCGGCACGGCAGGCCACAGCGCTTCCAGTACGTTAATTGCGCATTAACCACTTACCTTTCGCAAACATTTTGAAAAACTTTTCGTAATCCGCTTGAAGCATTAGTATCACTTAGAAGTACTGTGGGGCTTCTACATTGCTCCTTTATATTCTCAATTGCTTTTAGTTCATTAAATAAATTTTCTTGACTAGGATGATTAATATGATCAACATTTTTACACTTTTCACAGATTTGGTTAGATGAAATTGAAATACGTGCTTTACAATTTGAATAATAACACTTGTAAAATATTTTGCCTTTATAACAAGATTTTTTTTTATATAACTGTTTGTCACTGGATAAATAAACTAATTTGGAATCAATTCTTTTACCGGTAACGTATTCAAAATTTTCCGGCTCCATCTCGTATTAATCACGACCGCACTATAGTAAAGAATACAATATACTGTATACCATGTACCATAAATGTTAAATGTAAAATACTAGTATTAAGTAGAGACAAAAAAGTAACGGTTTTACTGTCTTGTATTTTTAAGAATTATCTAATTTAAGCAAATGTCATATTGCCCAAAAAAAACCTTTAGGCAATATGACATTGCATTTGGGTGATATGACAATTCTGTACATAAACTTTTGGGCAATATGCTAGCCTTTTGGGCGATATGACCTTTCGGTTTTTGGGCTTTATGGTTTTGGACGCTATTACCTAACGCCGTATTTTAATGGTAACAACTTAGAAATTCAGTTAGTACAACAATATTTATATTCGATTTCTGAATATTATGGGTATAACAACTAAAATTCAGTCGAATTAACCGAACTTTGTTGTGAAAACTAATGTTAAGTAGTTCCGACCCACTGAAAGTCGCAATAACTGAATTTAAGTCGTAGTTGACAAATAGCTAAATATTTTTATGTGTGGGCCTATGATATGCTTGGACGGTATCCTAAAAACCAAGTGTTACATCATTTCCTTAAACAACAAATACCACGTAGCAAAATATATTCCATATTCAAGCGGTTTGAATATGGACTGGCATCAACCGGGTTAAACAGCTATACTTGTTAAATTGAAAAAGTCGGCGGTTAATCAAATTTGCGGTATCAAAACGTAGGTTGGCCAGAAAATTTTGCATTTCCAAGGAAACACTTCGCAAAAACTTATTCCAAATGAACGTGAAACACTACCAAAGCAAGTCAGTACCCAAATGTAGTTAAAAAATAATTGGCAGTAATACCAACAAAATGCAGACAACTGAGAAAAAACTTTATGAAAAAAAAATTTAAATAATTTTGGATGATGAAAAATACTTTTTTTTTGCTTGGAACAAGGGAAGTCTTAATTATGGCTTTCAATCTGATAACTGGAAAAAAACTCCCGATAAAGTACGTTATTTGGCCATTTCGACAAAAGGTATATCACAACTTAACATCCAGAATTCAAAAGTTATGGCTGTAAACGCGGATGTTTACATTATAAACTGTTTAGTAAAACTGGAAAAATTTATCAGAAATAGACACTCTAAAGGTGACATGTTATTTTACCAGATTTAGCAAGATGTAATTATGGCCAAAACACTTTAGAAAGGCTTAAGGCAAAAACATACCTTTAGTACTGAAATACGCAAATCCTTCAAACATGCCAAAACCAGTTGAGGACTTTTGGGGTCTTTTATGCCAAAAAGTGTACGAAAATAGTTGGAAAGCCTAGTGCACTGAAAATTGAAGAAAAAAATTAAAAGAAGTGCAAAAAATTGACATGAATGTCATCCAAAGTATGATTGAAGGTATCAAGCATAAAATACAACAAATATAAGATCGCGGTCCGTTGGCTCTCTACAAAAAGTGAATTAATATTTTATAGTCTATCTATACTGTGTTATAATTAAAAATTTTTTTGCAAAAAAAAAAATATTTTTTTTTTTTTACTACAAGCGTTTTAAAATTGCTCAACTTCTACATTGGCATAGGTTATGTTTTGAATTTAAAATATGATATAAGTGTATACATTTGATTTCGATTGAAATTTTGTAAATATGTGCACCAATCGCTCATATAACGCGGTTCGTATAATCGCGGGTTACATATAATTTTTTTTTTTTTTTTTATTTATTTATGTCATTTAAATATTGTTGTAATGAAGTATTTAAACAACAAAATTCTTATGGTGTTCTTAATTTTTACAGTTGACAAAATCAATTTCTAATAGTAAGAACAGTAAATTGAAACAGAGAGAGTTTAAAATCCCACCAAAAATTCCTGCTAACAATTATGGAAAGTATTCTTTAATTACCGAATGCTTCCTAAACTAATTCCTGAAGATGATTTTTGTGAACGATGTCCCACTTGGTATATGAGCAAAAACATGCAATGACCAAATTTTTCAGTTGTTTTCAACTAAAGTTTTAACTGAGTCTCAGTTGAAATACCCCGTACTGAGGCTCAGTTAAAAAAATTAATTATATACCACTAAATTCTTGATTACACGAGCGGATACATTTCGTAAATAGACTCCAACTCCATACAATGTGAAAACTAGAACCTACATACATACTAAACAAATGATGGCGGAGTTGCGGAAAGTAAATTCTGTTGAAAACAGAATCGAGTAATGAAGCCTTTATTCTTTATTTCGTCCACAGTTTATTGCACTAAATGTGCGTATATAAGCTGAAAACCACAGACTACGCAGACAGGTTATCAGTGACATATACCAAAAAAGTAATCTTGAACCGTATGGTTTTGTTTACATTATAGTGATTTGCGGAGTAAGATGGAAATAAAAATCCCCATATAAATTGTATGGAACATTTTTGGTATATATCTATTCCTTTCTTTATATCTCTATAGTTTTGACATTTAATTTTCTCATTCCTTACCACCTTTTCGGATACATCAGCAGCTGATTCCTCTCTGTGTAGTTTGTGCTGGAAACCAACAAAACAGCATTAACTAAAAAATAATTTTAAAATCTGTTTTCTGGTTTTATGATAAGTCAAAAAAAATGTTTGACAACTTAACAATAAATAAAACGGGGAAACAGAAAAAAGTTTTGTTTTTAAACGGACACGATTATTTTAGTTAATTGAAATCTTCTCGATTTTAATTGAGAAATTCTCTAACTGGGCAACTGAGAAATTTTATTGGTGTGTCAACTCAATCAAAAAATTTAATTTTTGGTTAGAACATCTGTGATTTCAATGAAGTTCACCGTAACTGCCATGCTCGTCCATAAATCGGTGAAACATAGCAGTTCGGATTCCGAAATATGAAGTCATGAAAACTGCAAAAAGCGTTAAGAATTGACTTAAGGATCGTTACAAAAGATACTATAACTTTTAAACTATACAAGATGCAAAATTCGTGTTATTTTTTAGGTTACAATGTTCTCTTTAAAATTATATGCAAGTTAGATTATTACAAAAATAATTATTTTTATTAATTAAACAGTTTGGTTTATGGTTTAGCTACAGACTGAAGAGTAGCCCTCTTTGTCTGTGCTTTTATTAATAATTTTCAATAAAAATATGCTGATACGAATAATGATACAAAAAAGTTATTTTAATTGATTTTTTTGGTTTGCTTACTAAAGTATTTTTCTTCATAAATTCTTCGTAACAAAAAATAAGAATTGGTAATTTGATATTTGTTTAGTTGCTTATTTGAAAATTAAGCTAAAATTAAAAAGCAATAAAAAAAAGGTTAAAACCAAATAAAGCTTATTGCTCTCAAAGTGTGTAATTAGTAGACCACTTATTTAACTGATTATTGTAACCATAACTTGCATAATTTCAATTTAATTTATTTTTCGTATATATTTTCTTAATAAAAAGTATAAACAAATGGTATACAAAATTATCAGTTGGAATAATCCGATTCATTATTCAACCTTTTCAAATAAACTGTATATCTTGCATTCTCCGTTGGTCCAATATCCTCGTTATTTTCTATATATGTAAACAAATTAAATGTCTTAAAATAATATTTAATAAAGATACCGCAATCGTTAAAAGAAAAATATAAATAAATTAACTCACAGCGTGCAACGCGGACTATAAAACTACATGTTTATTAGACCAAAAACTCCAAAGGGGCTTGAATACTTAGCTCGTATTTTATGAATAGCCTTATAGAATTTGGCTTTTTCAACTGTTTTTTTCATTATGGGTAGAAATTAAAAGTTAAAAAGATTATTCAATACCGACAAAAACATTTTTTTTTTTAAGTTTTGTATTCTAAAGTATTATAATTTTTTTTCGAAAGAAATGCTAACTAATCATTTAAATATATTTTCTAAATTTTAAATGTTAAAAAAAAACATTATAAAGTACACACAGGCGAATGAGTGATATATAAATATTTTGTATAATTTGTGTTGCGTGAGTGTTAGTGGTGCAACTCATATTTTTTGTTGCATACTTTCGAGAAACATATTATGAAAACAAAAGGACCAGACGTATGAGTGATATTTAAGTTTTAATAAAAATAAATTATACTCTAAATTTTTTAAATTTGCAGTTGCATACTTGAGGGGACCTATGTCGAGTGAGTGATCTTTATAATTTTTTTAATTTAAAAAAAGAGAAGACAAAAAACAAAGTAAAACTATAAAAAAAGGTAAAATAATTAGACTTTTTAAAAGAAGAATTAAAAGATTTTAAGGAACAAAGCTTTTAAAGCGAAGAATGTCTGAAAAAAGCAATTTTAAATCTCAAAAGGCTTAACAAAGAGCTGATTTATGTAAAATTGTTTTAATTATTATAAGTAAACATGTCAAAAAATGGCAAAATAGCAAAAAAAAACTTGTTTGTTGTCTCTGTATATAAAGTATAAGCCTTTTTTAATAATATTTCTTGTAACAATGGATTTTATTCAAATAGAACTAATTTTCTGCATATAGAAATAAGTTTCATAAACAATTAATTTTCAAAAATAAGCCCAAGCTACCAAAAAGACGGTGAGCGCCAAAAACATATTTTAACAAGGGAAGCTTTAAAATTTGTTCTTATTTGGTGTATCCGATTGCAATGAAATTTAAAATATACTGCAAATTAATTTTGTTTTTTAGCTGACCAATCTCAGTTCTAGGGGTTAAATAAGGGAGTCTAATCTACTCATTTTTGTTTTTTGCGTTATTTCTTATGTCGAAAGAAAAAATATACACACTGGATAACAATAAAACTCTTGAATTGTGAATCAAACGCTGTAGCATGCTCAAGCGTATCCAAGATTTTGAGTTATTCATTAAAGGAAAACAAATCGTAAGCGATTGCCAGATACAAATTTTCAAAATGATTGACATTCAGCCAAAAATCTTGATTTTGAAAAAAAATCGTACCAATTAATAACATCCCTACATTAGTACACTCGAAAAAAGTAGTAAAGTAAGCAAAAAATGTTGCTGAGTCAGCAAAATTGTGTTCACGGGGTGAGTGCAAAAAAATTGTTAATGTCAGAAAAATTTTTTGCTGAAAATTAGCGACCAGATTTTAAGCAACAAAATTAGAAGATTTAGCAAAAGTTTTGCTAACGGTTGATTCAAACTTAAAGAATCCTTGCTAGAAGTTAATAAAATTTTTGCTGAATTAGTAGACTGAAAAAAACTCAAAAAATTTGTTGAAAAATTATACTTTAGTTAGTTTATTTGCTGAAAATCTTAAAACATTTTTTGTTATTCTTTTAAAAGTAATTTACAAAACGTTACAAAATATAAAAATAATATTTATTCCACATTGACGACTCGAATTAATATGCAATTTGAGCACACTACATTAATAGTCACTGTAATCATTTAGTTTACAAGCACACATTTAATCTTTATCACATTTAAAAATTATATTTTGTCTTTAATTTAATTAATATACAAGATGGTGACAATTCAAAATTCAAGTTTTTTCAATCCGCAATTTATATGTATACGATACACATTTATTATGTATAAAAACAGATACAAAAATCTTCTACAGTCGAATTTTTCATACGTCGTAAAAGAGTTGTACTTTTTAGTATAATTTTTATCGCCTCTACTACATATTGACTTCATTCTGCGTATATCCTTCAATCTGGTTGTCGTACACACACAGCAAAAAATTTGCTGAAAAATTGTATACTTGAATTACAAGACGTTTTACTAACTTTTCTACTAACTTTTTTTTTTGAGTGTACACATACTTTTATTGTAAATAAGAACTGCAATTAGTGACAACTATAAAGCTGACAGTCATCTGCTTTAGAAACATTCAGTGTTTGCAATGTGTTGCGTATGAGTGTTACTATTTTAAATAAATATCACTCATACGTATATAACTATGTACCTCATATATATTTCCAAAGAAATACATATATTATTATTGTACATATTTTACTACTACTAAGCTAACATAAAACTGCAATTACTGCAAAACTAATTTTTATGAAGACGCCAGAGTTTAGCAGTTTTTTTTTGCTTATAGATTATTACTTATTTTTACGTAAACTTTTTAATTATAAGTGCTTAAAAATATTTACAACTGATATTTTAATTTTAAATTAACCTTTCAAAAAATGCATTACATTTTATGTTTAAAAATTTGTTTCCACAGAAAATTATTTTGCTAAAATTTAAATTTAAAAACAATTTTAAAACGCTTCTAACTTACAAATTAATACTGCGCAACTGGAAAAATAAAACAAGATACCCCCATTGGCCATAAATATTTCGGAACCGCTAATGTTAATGGCGTCCCCAGTTTTTTCACTTATGGGTCAGATTTTTCCCAAATTTGCATAAAAGTATGTTTTAACGCCTAAAATTTAAAAAATCAAATATTTATCCTAGTTTTTAATGATAAATACATATAAACCAACGTTAAGATTCGGGCATCATATTTTTTTAATAAATATAAAGCATTAAAAAGTGAATTCGCGTTTTTCTCAGTTTTTAACATTTTTGCACAATTATTCATCCAATTTTGCAATCGATCAAAGCTTTTTTGTGCATAAGCAAAAAGACATATCTGAACATTTATTAAGTGTAGAAACAGAAAGTGCGGTTAATGGAAAAAACGCGAAATGTGCCTAAAATTTATATGACAGCGTATCGAAAAAGGACGACATATGAGTTCATATTTTAGTATAATATGTAGATAGCTTAAAAAATTATGTGTACCAAAATTCAGCCAAAAAAAAGTTTATATTTGCGAAAGTTATTTTAGCAAACACTCTCATTACAGTAAATGTCTACAAAATATTTTCCAATTTTATTTTAAATATGTTCACATATTTGTTTGCTAAAACTTTTATTTAAACTCCCTGTTGCAAAAGCTAGATAATACTTTTCATGGAAATTTATAGCAGATCGGATTTATAGAGAAACAACAAGGTATATTTTAAGTTAATCCGTTAACCTGTTATCCGATGCTGACCTTTGGCACTTTAAATTTTTTAAAATTATATAACTATAAGCTATAACGGTAGTGGAAACATCGCGTTTTCAAATATAAAAAAAAAATCTAAAATTTAACAAAAGTTGTCGAACTCAATCGTTCATATCTTTTTAACGGTTAAAGGTATGTTATTCATTGACACCTCATTTCATGCTTTGAATAAAATAAGCTAAAACATTTTTTTTGGAAGGTAAAAAGCATTTTCTTAAAAATCCGCGGTTTAAAGCGCTATACTTAATAAAAAATTTGGAAAAAAATATATTAACATATAGTTTTTTAAAATTTTTAAAAAACCAGGGGAGAAATGAATAATTTGTATACTCTGGTAAAACCAAAATTTAAGTAGCTTTAAAATGACTCTAGTAGCTTAAGCCGTTATAAAGATATGGAATATTAAGTACGACTACTTTTTTTAAATTTTCGAATATTTTTCACATTTGAAACGCTATATTTCAAGATTCGCTGGAAAATGCTGTTCTACATTTAGACGAGGTTATAGCTATATGTAGTACATCTTCTATGCCAAGTTTGGTTGAAATCAGAAGAGGTCGCGGAAATCGATTGGTTGATTTTATATACTTTCAGTCATAAGCTATTTCAAAAAGACTAAAACTTGGAAAAAGATACAAAAATATCAAAAGAATGAGAAAATATGTCAAAGGTCCACTTTTATGAAAATTTCATTTTTCACATATTTGCTTTACGTATTATACACTAAAGAAAATATGTATAGTGGCAATAATAAATATCAAATTATAAAGTGGCAATATCTTGTTAAGTACTACTACTGGTCAGAGCTGTAAATGAATCATTCTTTTTAGATTTCAATTCATTACGAATTTTAATTGAATTTTGAATAATTCTCTTTACATAAAAAAAGAATTGAATGAAATTTGAATTAATTCAAATGAATTTGGCAAAAATAATTTTTGTAATTCATTTCCAATTCAAATGAATTCGGCAAAATGAATTGCAATTCATTTTCAATTCAAATAAGTTTGGCGAAATGAATTGCAATTCATTTCCAATTCATTTGACTTGAATTTATTTTGAATTCATTCAAATGAATTAGAAAAATGAATTGTAATTCATTTTTAATTCATTTGTATTGAATTGATTTTGAGTTAAATCAAATGAATTAGAAAAAAAAATGTAATTCATATTAATGAAATGCAAATGTATTGCAATTAATCAAAGTAAACATGGTGTTTGGAGTTTGTTTGAATTGTGGCTAAAGCTGGCAACAGATAACCAAATAACATGCCGTCGTCTTTTTGGAGAAAGTCTATAGCCTCTGCTATTGGCTGCAGAAGCTGCAAGTACTCTTCTAAAAATTCAAAATCACTGTCTACAAAAGTTTCTACATTTAACTTTTGGCATAGATCGTAGAGCTTTCAATCCAATACAGCAAACTTTAATCAAAACCATGTGTTTGAAACAGCAGCAAGTCAACTTCAAGAGAAAAAAATGTTGCTGCATAGCTACTCTCTTTCTTACGAAATCACTCATTTTTTCTTATTGTATATTGCACTTTGACAACTCAAAGGCAAAGAAACAATAAAAAATCGCCATAATTAAAAAAAAATCGTTACATTAACAATTACTTATTAATTTCAAAAAGCAAGGTGTAACTTTACGCATTATTAAATGTCCCTTAAAATAAAAGTAAGAAAAACTAGGTTTTCAAAGAACGTTTAGAAAAAAAGGCGTTGAAAAGGAAAAAATTAAAAAAAAAATTGAAAGTTCAAAATATTTTGGATAATATTTTCACATTTGTTTATTTAAAGTATAAAAAGATATATATATATATATATTTGTAAAGCTTAACTATTCATCTTTGTAAAACCATTAAAAATTTTAAAATTGGCTTAGAAGTAATTAAGTTAAAAATATTTTTATCCGTAAAGTCCTGAAAAAAGGTTTTTTGTCAATAACTTCAGATTTTGAGGGTGTATTCAAAATTCTGAGAATTGAAAAGTGATTTACTCAACAAGTCCTACAACATACAATAGGTAATTTTACAAGTTTCTTTCACTGTAGCACTGTGATATTAATCATATTTATAAAATTTTCTTATATGTGATGAAGAGTTTCATAAAATTAATTTTAATTAATTCAAAATCAATTCAATTCAAATGAATTGAAAATGAATTGCAATTCATTTTTCTAATTCATTTGAATTAATTCAAAATGAATTCAAGTCAAACGATCATACAAAACGATTCAAATTTCATTCATTTCGTTTTTTGGCGAAAAGAATTTATTCAAAATTTTACTTATTCAGTGCATGAATGATTCGCTAATTAATTCAAAAATGAATGATTCATTTACAGCTCTACTACTGGTATTGTATATAATGTAAATTTAATTTGTTATTTGCAAAAAATATAAAAAAATTAGCTTTTTGTTTTCAAATTTAATAATTTTCGAATGAAATGAATATACTGTAAACATTCCCATTTTTGTATACTAATTTTCAATGTATGAAAACCCTATGCTACTTACTTTTCCCTTTTGTTCGTACTAATTATTATTTTCCCTTTTGTTATTATTAATTATTATTATCCCTTTAGTTAGTATTATCTAACATTGATTTGTCATTGGAGTGATCTTGAATTTGACACTTCTTGTAACTTTCATTATTTATTTTACACTTAATCATATTTGAGTATTCAAAGAGTAAAGAGTGAAAGTAAAAGTTATTCTTGAGTTATAAAATTAAACCATAATTTTCGAGTTTGAATAATTTGGAGAAATTCTACAATACTGCAAACTACTTAAAGTACAATATTTTGGACAACATTTTACTGATAATAAATAAATTTAATTTCAAGTCAATTCGGAATAAAAACATTCCGCATCAAAGCCAATTTCTAAAAGAATTTTTTATTGATAATAGTATAAGTATATTACATTAACCTATGTAATTTTAAGTAAAGTGTTAAATTTAAAAAAAACTTCCTTGCGTTTGGTGCGGGAACTTTTTTGAACGACCACGAAAAAGTAAGAAAAAGTAATATTTCTTTCTTTATACTCGCAAAAAACGTTAAAAGTATGTAATGTTACATGTTGTTTATGATATTGTTGGTAAACTCGGTACGACTTTTACAAAACATTTTAATGATTGCACATCAACAGTGAAAACTTTCTGCTGTCAAGTTTTACTGAAAATTTTTTTTAAAAATGATTTTTTTGAGGATGCTGGATATTTAATGTAGTAAAAATTAATGCGGTTAGAAGAATTATGAGAATTTGTTGTAAACGTGATCAAATTGTGCAACATATAATAGGCTTACAAAAATCCAAAGGGTTTTTCCAACTAAAAAGTTATTTATATACTTCGAAAAAAGCTCACATTTTTTGAATACAGTTGGAATTTGGAGTTAGAGTGTCCAAAATATACCTGGTAAACCGTTATTTTTTTATTTTCAGAACCCGAACCGGTTTTAAATATTTAGCATTTTCTAATATTCGGGAAACAGTTTTTTTTTTTGGTCAGTTAACCGGTTATTTTCTTAACAATATATTTTACTTTGAAAAAATAACCAAATCTCTGAATTTTTTTTAATTTTATGCGGTATGAAAAATTTTAAATTTTTTTCTTCCATCTTTCACCATTTCATAGAAAATTTTCCTAAATTTGTAAATTTTACACAAATTTTACGTGAACTCTAAATAAAACGAATTACAAAAAACAACTAAATGCCTGTTACTTTAACAGAAAACATACTTGGGCCACGTCAATTACATTTCACAATCACTCACAATTGACATTTTTCTATATCATAAATAGTTTTAGACCTACGCTCACACTTGTGCGTTTAAACGCTTCCTTGGAAAATTTGTAAAATTTTGAATGCCAAGCATGGGGATTACTAAAATTATTTGGGTATTTAATTACAGGGCAATTACTCAAGTACACCCAATTACATGTAATTAGATGTAAAAAAGTAATTGGCCTGCAACTAAATACATAAATATTGGTATTATGTTCCATGTCTGGCGTTGAAAAATTTCAAATTTTCCAAATAAGTGTTTAAGTCCATAAGTGTGTCCATAGGTTTGAAATTATTAATGATATGGACAACTTAATGATTCTGAAATGTAATTGACGTCGCCCAAGACTGACAGAAAATAACTTATCTTTCGACCTAAAGTAAAATCGTTGTTAGTTAAGTGTTTCTTTCGGTTTAAAATTTGCAATCTAAAATGTACCAAAAAATATAATAGAAAATCTACAGTATTATTTGTTGTAAGAATAAGTTTAAATTAAGGAGTGGCCGTTTTAAGGAGAAAAGAATAATTTATATCGCCCTTATTACCATTGTCAAAATCAAGATTTTGTGCAATTTGTTGAAAACTTGTTAACAGAAAAAACGTTAAAATTTGTTTTATTTACATGGATCATAAACAGAAATCAAATTATATAAAAAATGTATTTTCAGAAACTCATTTATTTATAATTTCTCATGTTCATTTTGTATAAAGTCGAAAATTTAGTTTTCAAATTCGACAACCGAATACCACAATTTCAAAATTACGGATTAGACATTGGTGTGATATACAAGATTGTTGCAGAGATTCGAAAGTACATTTTAAAAATAATTTAGTTAAAATTAATAAATATTTAAAAAAACTATTATAAAAGCTGAAAATTTAATTACCTGTGAAAAATTTGCGAACATGAAAACTATTTTATATATAAAGTGCATTAGGGGTTTAATGCGCAAAAGTGCAAAATACCATACGTAAAAAAAAAACGTGAAACCGGCTTTTAATTAAAAACCGTAGCCGGTAATCGGATTTTTCGAACAAATCGAAACCCGATTTTCTTAGTTCGTCGTTTTTATGGGCACTCTATTTGGAGTAATTTTGATAGTTATGTATTTTTGAATTATTGAAGAAAATTTATTAATTGCATTGAAAAAAAAGAAAAAAAGGATTAGTATCATGAAATCCGTTTGAAAATTACAATTCCAAAATTTAGAAATTCCAAAATTAACGTATAATTCTTTCTAGGATACTTTAATTATCACTTCTTAAAAACTGTTTGGCTTCACTAATGCAAGCATGGTATTGTAGTTGGTTGCTGGACATCATTTAATTTTTATACATAATACTTGATTTAAGTTGGCAACCCCGGTTCTAATAAGACGTCAAATTTTGTGTTGGTGCGAAAACTTAAATACAATTATATTTTTTTTTATATAAAAACATTATTAAAAATTAAAGAAATTGTTGTTTCTTGTAAATAAAATTGCAGTTTATCAGTATAGAATAAAGTATGCCGCCCAGCAAAACTCGTAAAAGTGTTACTAAAAAAACAATTTGTATACAATGCAAGACAGAGGTACTGGAAAGTGATGAAGCATTGCAATGTGATGGCTGTGAAAAAACTCTGCACGCTTTATGCAGTAAATTAAACAAAAAGGAATTTGATAACTTGGTAAAAAAAACTCCTCTCTTGAGTTTAAATGTCATTTTTGTGTGCCAAGTGAAAAAAATTCTGTGTCTGCTGATTTAGCAGAAATAAAAACAAAACTGAATCAGCTGGATGATATAAAAGAGACGATGCAATTTATGTCATCACAATATGATTCTTTGATAAAAGGTGTTGCTAAGAACACTAAAGAAATAAAATCGCTAAAGAAGGAAAATGTTACGCTACGGGAAGAAGTAAAAAATTTAAAATCAACTGTTAAATTTTTAAACGATGTTAGAGTTCAAAAAGATGTCGTTATTAATGGTATTTATTGTTGTTGCTGATGAAATAAGTGCAATTGATGTTGTGTTAGATATAGCAAAACAAACAGGAGCTGATATTTGTGAAGATAAAGTTGAGGAAGCCTATTTTATAAACCAGCGTAAACAAAGAAAAGATGAAAACAAAAAATCTGTTGTTGTTAAATTTGTCAACAAAAAAAGCAAAGCTTAAAGATGTGGAAAGTTTAAAAAGGTTTATATAAACGATTTCCTATGTAAAGAGTCATTGGAACTTTTAAATTACGCTAAGTCTTTGAAAGCGGTTGGTTTTAACTTTGTTTATGCTAGATCTGGCAACGTTTTTGTTAAAAAAGATACGAAATCTAAACAATTTGTTTTAAAAACGAAAGAAGATGTTGATAATTTGCTTAGTAAATCAGCAGGAGGTAGAGCTAAACGCAATATTCTGGCTAATGTGGCTATTTCTGATGATGATGATAAAGAAGAAGAAGATGAAGAAGATGAAGAAGAAGAAGATACTATACAGTTTGAGTCCCCGAATTAGTATATATACCAATTGTTTTTTTTTTTTTTTATTTTGTTAAAAAAATTTTATATAATTTTTTTATGAACACTAAATATTTTTTTAATTTAAATTCTTTTAATGAGCCTAATAATGAACCTTTTTTTAAAAACGTTTAATATCTTGTCTATTAATGTAAGAAACATTTCATCAATTGATAAGTTTAACAAGTTCAAAGCTGAAATGTGTAGATTGTCGGTAATACCTGAAATAATAGCGGTTCAAGAGACCTGGTTCGATAAAAATTCGGTTTGTCTATACTCAATTGATAATAAGCCTTTAATTATTACATCACTATACCGATCGCAAAATGTAAACTACCATCGTTTGTAGACATGCTAGAAAGATTATTAATAGAAGTTAAAAACTCTACATGCATTTTTGTTGGTGATTTTAATATTAATTTGATGCTTATGAGCCCTGAAAGTCGTGCTTTGATAGATGTATTTTCTGAAGCTGATTTTACTTCATGTCATAATCTTATAACTAGGCCCGAAAGTAAAACTTGCATTGATTGTGTTTTTAGCAATGTATCAAATTGCATAATGGTAAACTCAATTGAAACTTCAATATCGGATCACAATATAATTTTTTGTAAGCTTAGAATGAACTTTCGCCAAATTGAAACTACGATTGAGAGAAAATATTGTATAGACTACAGAAAGTTTGGATCGTTTTTGGATGATAACTTAATCATTTCAAATTTAAGCAGTTCCAATGTTCAATGTGAAGATCTTGTTAACACACTTTCTTTAGCTGCATCACAAAGTACTGTTATTACTACAAAACAAATAAATATTAGACACAAAATGAGCCCGTGGATGTCTGAGGAATTAATTTCTTTAATATCTTATAAAAATAATTTGTTAAAAGCCAGGAGGAAAAATAAACATAACAGGATTATTGCAGATAACCTAAATAGAATTAGTAAGGTCATTAAGTATTGTAGCAAGAATTTGATGAATGACTACTACTCGTATAACATTGAGAAATGTAAAGGAGATTCTAGAAAGACATGGAAATTCAGAAATAAGCAAATTGGAAAGAAAGAAGAGACCTCTAAAGAGTTACTAAATGAGGATGATAGTATTTTAACTATGAGTGACGAAAAGGCTTCTAGTTTTAATAGCTTCTTCTATAAATCGATTAAAAGCTTGCGAGCAAGTATACATCAAGATCCGAGTGATGATATCAATTTCTTTCAAACATTGGTTCCAACTAATTCATTTTTTGATTTAGAAGTTCCAGAGGATCGAGTAGTAGATAATATTTTAAATAATTTAAAAACGAATAAGAGCCCTGGTTGTGATAACATAACACCAAAGATGTTGTTGGTACGTAAATTAGCTGTGACAGAAGCAATTACAACAATATTTAATAATATGATTCAGGAAGCTAAATATCCAAATGTGCTTAAAATACACAAAATTATTCCCATTCCCAAAGCTGTAAGTGCTAATAGAGTTGAGAACTATCGCCCGATATACGTTCTTTCAATCATAGATAAAGTTTTTGAAAAAATAATTTTTGAGCAACTATCACATTACCTTGATGATAACAATATATTGTTTGAACGACAATATGGCTTCAGAAAAGGTACTGGAGCTGTAATTAATGTAATGGATTGTATTTGCAACGGACTTGATTCAAGATATAAAGGAGTGGCTGGAGTATTCTTCGATTTATCAAAAGCTTTTGATTTGGTAGATCATAATATATTACTACAAAAGCTTTATTTTATAGGTTTTTCCAGTAATACTATAGCGTTTTTCAAGGATTACTTATCCAATAGAAAACAATATGTTCAGATTGGTGAATCTTGTAGTAACAAGCTAGAAGTATTTTGTGGAGTACCACAAGGCAGCGTTCTTGGCCCACTTTTGTTTAAGATTTACATAAATGATATGAAAAACATAAACTTTAACGGAAAGTTATTTATGTTTGCAGATGATGTTTGCCTTTTATACAACTATTTAGATGAAAAGGTATTGAGAACACATGTTGAGTATGATGCTGCGATTTTGGCGGAATTTTTGAGGTTTAATAAATTAATATTAAATACCAAGAAAACGAAATTTATACGGTTTAAACCATATATTTTAAAGAATGATGGAAAATGAGCGTACATATTGATGGAGAAGTGATACAGGAATCTGAAAATGTTAAATACCTCGGAATTAATATAAATCACAATCTTATGTGGGAAAATCATATATCTAAGTTAAAATCAAGAATATCGTCGGGAATTGGTATACTCTACAAGTTTAGAAATAAATTGGATACTGAAACTAAAATGTTGTTGTATGAGTCGTTAATTCACGCACACCTTACATACCTACCTGTTATTTATGGTGGTAAATCAAGCACAATGATAAAATCATTGCAATCTGCACAAAATAAAGCACTGAAAATTGTATTTAAGCAACCATTGAGGCTTAGCACAGTTGAATTGTACAAAGATTTTGCAAAATCCGTTCTTCCTATAAGAGGGCTTTATAAGCAGCAGCTTTTGTTGTACGTATTCAAATGTTTAAGAAATGTTGGGTCTCATACAATCAGTTTTAATCAAAACATATCATACACTGAAAGAATCACAAGACAGGCTTTGAATCTTAATGTTGTAAGATGTCGTATTGAGTTAACCAAACAACGTATAAGTTTTGCTGGACCTAACGAATATAACAAATTACCAGATTGTTTAAAAAATATTGAAATTTTATCTACCTTTAAAGAAAAATTAAAACAATATTTACTTCAAAATGTTGAAATGCTTCTTACAAATTAGCTTAAATTTGAATATGATATGCATATTTTTATAATGAAATTTTTATATATTGTTAATGTTGAATAAATTATTTTTGTTTTTATTTAGAATGTAGCCAACTTGGTAGCCTCTAAAATGCCATACTTGGCGCTGAGGCGAAAACTTTTAAATTTTGTAAATAAAATATTGAAAAAATAAAAAATAAAAAAAAAAAAAAAAAAAAAAATATTCTTAGTTGTCGCTTTAAGAGTATTTTAAGCCAACATAACATATTTTTATTTTATTCAATGGTATACCAAGTCTTTCTAATACACCTGACTTTTACACTTATATCAAAATTTCTTAAATAATTACATAAATTAAATCAGCGGTTTCCATCAAGTGTTGATTCACGGAACCCGAAATAAAAAAAAATATTAAAAAAATGCTAAAGTAAAGAAACAAAAAAAAAAATGGATTTTTATTTTAAAAATATAAAACATTCCAAAAACTTAAATTTTTAAATAACTGTTGATTTTTTATGGAAAAGTTCTTGTGAGTGTAATTATTTTGACTCTAGATTTTATGTATCTTGAACAGAATAACGATTTATAAACTGTAAAGGTGGTTTAATCTTATTTAAGCGAACTTTATGGAGTGTTTTTTTTTTTAACAAATAAAAAAAAAAACTTTGAATTTTTTAGGTTTAAAAATTCAGCAAAATGGGTTTTTAGTTTTTCAGCCATTTTTTATTTTTTGTACCCGTATCCAAGCAATGCTGTGTAACAAAGCAAAAATTTTTGATATTTACACAATTTATATGAAAATGACTAATGTTCAAAAAAATCACCATATCTCGACCAAACGAAAATATTTTTAAACATTTTTTTTTAAAACCATCCTCATTGCATGTTCTACAAAACGTATTCAGCCATTTTTTACTTTATGCAGCCGTTCTCGGGTTGTGACAATCAAAATGTACACTTCTTTATATATATATAGATTATGAATTATTATTATTGTTAAATAAATTACAACATTCAAAAATCATTATTTCAAGAGCCTCCAGAATTGGCAGAGCTTTACAAAAAAAACATATTAATCATTAATTTTGATCCATTCGTTTCTTCCTAGCACTGAAACATGTGGCAAGGGTCTTTTCCTAATAAACATCATGACGTTACTAAACTTTGAATACCAAAAATTTTCTATTTATATAAAAAAAGTTTAGATTTACTCTGGCTCAAGTATCATTTTGACATAACTGAAAAATGCTGTACCACAACTGAACCATTTGGTTTTCAGCACACTGATAATAATTCATACATACGAAGAATTATCAAAATAGTCGGAATTTTTCTAAAGTAAATTTAAGTTTGTTCATTTTACGAACATTTTTGTTGTTTTGACAATAATTTTATATTTTTATGCATTGTTTATTATGAGTGCACAAATTTGTTTCTTTGTGAATTGGAACGAGTGCAGTTCTCGCAACATATATATTCAAAATAGATGCATATATTACAGTTGCAGTATTTAATATTTTGCGAAGAATTGGCATCAGACTTGATATAGATGATAGTTTAACATGTACATTCAGTCAAAAAAGTCAGTAAAAAAAATCTGTAAAGGGGTTTCAATTCCACTTTACTGTCTTTTTTTTAAATAATTTTTACTACAATATATTTCATTAGTAACAATCTTTGCTATTCTCATTTCACAAATAACTGAATTTTTTACTAATTTTTGTTGCTGATTTCAGCAAAACATTTTAGTTATTTTTAAAACCAAGTGCTAAAATAAGCAAACAATATTTTGCTAATTTCAACAAAACTTATATTAAGAAAATTTTATTCGGAGTAATCAAAATCTATACTAACAAAACAAATTGGCCTAAACCTATAAAAGTAAAGCCTATATACATGCACTCAGAGAAAAAAAATTCCATCGTCTTGACGAAAATTTTTCATAAATCGTTTGTCATCCATTATTAATCTTTTGTTTTTATATACATCGAAATTATTTTTATGTTATTTTCAATTTATAACGAGCTTTCAACCTCCGTATATTTACAAAAATAAAGCAAATCAAACATATTAGCTAGGTTGATACTAATATTTCGATCTGGCTAAAGATCTCATCAGAACCCGAAGTTTTAGAAAAGCTAGAGCCTATATAATAGGCAGAACTTTAACAAAAAACCTATTAATAATCAATTTTGCTCCATTCTTGTCTTCTTAGTAATCAAGCACGTGGTTAGGTCTTTTCCTAACAAGCATCATGACGTTACTAAACTTTGAAGACCAAAAATGTTCTATTTATATAAAAAATTTTTAGTTTGTACTCTGGCTCAAGTAATATTTTTTACAGTTATATTAGTTTTTTGTTTTTATACACATCGAGATTATTTTATGTTATTTTCAATTTATAACTATATATAGTTATCTTTGTGAAAATAATTTTATTCAACTTTTTTTATTATTGTAGGGATTTTTGAAATTCAAATTTGAAATTGAAATTATATCATTTGTAATTTGGTTTCTTTTGGAAGCCCTAAAACTATCAGAAATAGTTTTAAATTCTGTATCATCAAATTTAAAATCTGAATTTTCTGAATTACAAATAGTGTTGATGTTTAATAAAAATAACATTTAATGAATTTCAATTAATATTTTCTGAATATTATTTTATGTGATAGACATAAGGTTTGCACTTGCGTATATGGGAGTGTGCATTTCTATAATAAATGCAGATGGTGGTTGGTTTTTTCAAAGTTGTATCGTTGCATCTGTTTTTTACATACCAAAAGCATGTTATATTGAACGTAGAATTATAAACAAGATAAAATTTGGTACATTTAAAAATTATTTAACAACAACATTAGTTTAATAACATAAAATAAATTAATGAGATATATTATATAATTACACTTAGGAAATTATGTTGGTAAAGACGACAGCAATTGCAGTCAAAAACAAATAAAATTTCATTTAAAGAAAGGACGACTTAAATTTTGTTAAATTCAACTAACATTGTCATTTGTTTTTTAATGTTAAAAAAATTACTAACAATTGTAGTAAAAATGAACCACATGGTAGTAAAAAATAAGCAAACATTTATATATTTTAAATTTTTTAAATAACAAAAAATAACTATAAAAAATTAATGTAAAATCATAAAACAGTCATTTCATGTGAGTTGTTTTTTAAATGAACTGCAATGTTAGTTAAAAATATTATTTGTTCTACAAATGACTGACATTTACATTAAAAATAAAGAAACTGTATTACAACACAAATAACTACATATTTTTAAAGCAGAAGTTCCCTGAGTGTAAATATTATTTTTCTCTTTTTTGAGCTGTTTAAAATTTTCCTCATTTCATCAATAAGGAATTAAAGAAACGAAGCAAATGATAATACATATATGTATCATACACACAGGTAGAAATTGCCAGCAGTACAAAAAAATATTGTTGCCAAACTACTGCTATTTCTTGTAAAACCCACAATGTTAAAAATTATCGAAGAAACAATTAATATTATACTAGGAAAACACAATTTTTTTTTTTGCAAATCATGTGTTTTACTAGTACCATTCGCAAAATTCCTTGCCAATATTGTTTTTACTAAAATTATAACCAATTAGAAGCATTTTTTTATATTTTATTATATTTCTAACATTTAAATATGATGTGTAAAACTAAAGTCGAAATGTATTGCAGCTTTTCAAATGTATTTTACTATACACATTTCTCAAAATTTATTTAATTTAATTTAAGCTATTTTTAAAGCATCACATTGTTTGGACTACCAACGTTATATCAACAGTAACAATTTTACTCAAACCAACGGTGTTGTCAATAGTTCTGCCAACACATAACCGACCGTAGATGACGCTTGTCCTACACTTTGCCGATTGTGGTTTTCTTTGTGGGAATGTTCAACAAAAATTAAAATGACATTAGGTGTATTTTTATATAGTTCCCCAAGAATAAAATTAAATGAAAAATATTTATAATTTGTGTTTATTAAAAAAATAATTATTAAAAGTGATAGTTACAAAATTTTTACTAAAATTTATTAGCGCTTACTACTTTTTGCTACTAATTTCATTGTTCTAATATTATTAAAATTTAAATTACATTTTGCAACAATTAAACTTAAACTTAGTATTAGTATCTACTAATTTTTCTATAAATTTCATTGCATTAATTTCATTAAAATTTATTAATTTTTTTTTTTTTCTGATTTTAGCAAATCGGTTTTGAATTGCATTTTACAACAATTTTACTAAAACTTAGTAGTGGCTACTAATTATTTCTACTAGTTTCATTGTACTACAGTTCAGCAGATATGTTTTGCTAAATTTAGCAAAAAAATATCGCAAAGTTAAAAAAAAAATAATTAAATTTCCTGTAATAACAGCAAAATTTTCCATAGTCATAACAAACTTTTTTTCCTTAGTGTATCCATATGAAATTTTGTTAGCTTTAAATTGTTCAGTTAGTGTTGATAACAAATATTAGTTTTATGCCCTGTAGGTGTAATAATTCTTGTAACCTACAAATCGTCTTTATGTTTGCTTAAATTGAATTGAGTATTGAGTTTACAATTCAAGAGTATGCAAATGTACAATATGTATATCTGTGGCAACATATTATAACCGTATATGTTGAAAATCATTTTTATTTCAAAAAATTTTAATAAGCCGAAACACAGTAAGTACCCTGCGGAAAATGAAGGGTCGATTGATCCAAAGTGTTAATTCTGTGATATATGATTGGGGAGCACGTCACGAAATTCGTGAAACTGAAATTGTGGAGCACCAAAAAGTGTTAATTTGGGTGAAATGTCCAATCACGTGACCATAGTCATGGTGACAAAACATTCATTGATTGGTACCAGATATATCATGTAACTGAAGGAAATGTAACATAACATCAAAGTGTACCAAAGCAACTAGGGTCGTTGCAGTTGAAGTGGATGAAAATATGGCAATTATTACCAAAGGATGCAGTTCCTTGACTGATACAAAGTGGACACAACACTAAAGGAATTTTTTATGTACCGACTTTTTGACAGTAGAAATGAAGACGTAACACTCCATTGGTTTAAAATAACTGAATACGGAACTGTTTAGACAGCGACCAAGCGATCTTAAAACTTGTTTGGCAAGTTAATTGTCGACTGGCGATTTTTCGAGTGAATTTCGATTTTACACATAAAATATCGCTACCAAACTTTTTCAAAAACTGGAAAAACTTTAATTCGAAATATCTTGTTTAGATATTTTACTGAGTATATATTTTGTTACTCCGCTTTATAAGTCATACATTAAATTTGTGCTGAATTGTTGCAGCTCCTTCTTTTTACAAAGATATTATTGTAAACTAGAATTATAATGCAGCATACGAAATGAAAATGTTCACGAAATGCTTTTTAGAAGAAATAGAAATTGTTTGAATTTAAATTGTTATAAAAATTTAGTATTATAGTTTTGTGTTGGGTATAGACAAAATAAACTAATTTTGAAATTGATTTTTGTTGTGCCTTTTTGAAGGTTTTTTTAACAGGTGGTACGACACGCTGTTTTGGATAAGTACAGTGACTTGTTCCGTGCGGGCAATTTAGCAAGCCGTACATAATATGATACACGGTGAATAAAAAGTGACAGGTTACTTGCTAATTACTGTTCGCATGCCCGGCGACATGTACCCCTTAGACCAGTTCAGTGCTACTTTACAAAACTATTCCACTTAAACTACCCCTATAACAGAACACATTGCGCTTAATATGTACACAGTTTTCCTTCAACGACTTTTCTCCAGGTCTACGATACGTACACCTACATCATTCACGTGATAATTTTTTTCCTACTGCACTCATAATAATCTATAGGTAAAATACACGAAAACCGTTGTTCATTTTACGAAAGTTTTGGTTATTTTGACATTACGAAAAAATTTGTAGAATATACAAATCACATTTCGTTAAGTTTTGTAAAAACTTTTTTTAAATAAAAATGTGGTGCATACCTTACGGGTTTATTTTAAAATTAAAACAAAAAAATGTAATGGTGCCACACCAGAATCGAACTAACGATTTCAGTGACGTTCTGCTGTATTGAAGTAGACCCCTCTACCATTTTCACCAAAGTAGCTGATGCAATACAACAAACTAAAAAGGAACTTAAGTCGAAAATATTATGAAATTTTTATGAAAACTCGAAAAATATGCTACAAATATTTAATAAAAAAGGTAAAATGGCCATTAAATATTTTTATTATGTTTTTTGAACTAAATAAAATAATATAATTTTTTTATAAATATATCAAATAATATATTAAAAAACAAAATAAAAAAATAATAAAATAATAATAATAATAAAAACTTAAATAACAATTTCAAACTAATTGCATTTTATTATTAAATATTTTATCTTTTTAAATATTTGTTTTATTGAATTTCATACTAATCCCGGCAAATAAAGTGGAAGTAGTGTTTTCGGGTCCTCTTTAACTTGTGTTAGGATCCTCTTTATTAAACAAAATACAAAGTAGCTATTTATATCAAAACACAAAAATAGTAATAATGAAATAAAAAAATAAAACATAGAAATTTAAAAAACATTAATAAACAAAAAAAAAAAATATAAAAACTAAAAAAAAAAAAATTGTCCTGGCCAGGAGTTGAACTCGCAACCTTCTGATTGCAAATCCGACCTCTAACCACATCAACATCCATATGTAATATTTGTAACATTACAAATTTTTGTACAATGTACTAAAAAATATTACGAAATCATGTTTGTATTTTTTACGAAATTTGTAAATTTATATAATTTGTTGTATACGAAAGTTTTGTAATATAAACAAATATTTGTACACTCTACGAAAAAAATTTTACCAAAAATATATTTGTATTTTTAAGCATAGATTATTATGAGTGTGGTTCTGTTGCATAAATAAATTCCAAAATGGTCATACTTTGACACAACGAACTTCTAACTTGTCCCGTATCATATTCATTTCAGTCGGTACGGTGATATGTTACATTGGTGAAGTTATTCGCCACGTCACACAGTGCTTCACAGGCAGCAATTGTCACCTCCTATGACAAGCCCATGTTACAAGTACCGGTTACTTTCATATAACAGAACCGAAACTAGGACTGGTTCATACACATTCTAGTCACGTGACCATACCAGTGACTATTCCATTTCACTCAGGGAACATTTGTAATAAACACAACTTTGATACATGGTTTTAACTTTTTTTATTGTCCATGCACTAACAAAATTACTTATATGCACTAAAAGAATAACTCAGCTTTGATTTGCTTCACCTATGTTTTTTTACGATGCAATTGTTTTTAAATAATAACCGGATGTATAAAAAATATTTTTAACAGATTTAGAGATTTTTGGTCTAAGTTAAAAAAATATTTTTTTCGATGTTTAAATCCCAATAAAGAATAAATTTGAGATAAGTCGTTTTTCTCAGTTATCGCTTATATTTGACATCAATGAACTTGTAAAGTTCCCTCGTATTACATGATATATACCGATGCAAACAGTAATGAGATGACATGACCAATATTTTGCTGGGTTGATGTATATTTGTTCGAATATTAAAAGATTTTTTTTTTTAAAGTCATCATAATCTTCTCTGATAATATTACTGCACTAAATAGGGCAAAAAAATGTCCCTTCACTTTAGAATATTAAAAAAAAAAAACAATATATCAAGCAAAATTATAAAAAATTGTCCTCGATAACTTTTCTGCTTAAATAAATGGCAAAAAGAGACCGTCTTTACTTCTGACCAGAACTTGCATTGGATGATATTTAAAAGATGTTAGAGGTTGTGCATATTTTTCTAGGACTGTTAAAGATCTTAATTTTTTTTTTTTTCATTTACCAGAGAAATTTAGTAAGTCAAGGTTATAAACACATTTCTCGATTTACACGAGAAATCTAGTTAAAATTAAATCGCTTAACAACGTATCGTGTAACTATAAGGATAGGTGTGTACAATATTTTTAACACATGTCAGTATTGTAAAGTATTTAAACTAGGGCATGTACCCAGCAAAATCTTTTTATACCACTTAAGTGGTTATATAATAAAACTAATTATCACACGACATTATAATTTGGCTTCAACACTAGTTCTTTTCGTTTAACGATGTCGTTTTTATAATCAGTCAAGCTTACGCATGAATAATTATTTTATTACAAATACAATGTCTTTTTTATAAAGGTTGAGGTTAAGAAGAAGAATGCACGTTTTTCTCTAAAAAATATAAACTCTATTTATTTGTAAATCAGACTAGAATAGTTTCTGCCTTTTTATGGACAGGCGTCATCAGAGATTTTACATTTAAATTGTATTATTATTTGTGTCTTATAATTGTCACATTGTCTCTATATGATAATTTTTTTAATAACACTGTACAACACAAAAAAAAATTACAAGGTCCGACCGACAAATTTTGATAGAAGAGGCAAAAAAAAAAGACACGTGTATCGGCGTTTTAAAAGTTTACATCTGGGTTTCATTTTAGGGGAAGGTAAAGTTTCCCCTAAATGCACATTTTGTATTGTCAATCGGCATAGAAAATCGAGTACAGCTTACGTTTAAAGTATATAGTGTGTTAAGCAAACTTATGTAAAATATTACGGAGAACATTTTTGTGGAATATATTAACCCTCTAACTCCATAAGGTAAGGGTCGTTTTTGTCCTTCTTTTAAAAAACAGCAAAAACACCATTAAAACGGGGATTTAAGGGGTTAAAATGTTCCGCAAAAATATTCGCCGTAAAATTTTACTATAAGTCCCTGAATACACCAAAACGGAAAATTCAACCAGAAAGTCAGAAATAAGACACAACAAAAGAGAGCTTATTGTTAATTTCGCATTTATTAAGAATTTTATTTTAAAGTACCCCAAAAATTCAGCATGAAAAAAAAAATAGTTCAAATTTCAATATTGCTTTACCTCCTATAGCAAATTTGGATAGGAAGTATTCATTAATTACATTTTTTTTTAGCTATATGCAATTCCACTTCATTATCATACATTGTCCAGCATTTTGCAGCGATAAGCAAATGAATGCTTTTGCCTTTATAGCGTTCTTTAATGGGTGCGCATGTCTGGTTCTCAAAGTAATCCATATGGGAATTTAAAAAATGAACGCCTAGTTTTTCAAAAGCTCTAAGCATGGTGTCTACGTATATTCGAGCAATAGGAGACCGATTTTTGCATAAGACATTGTATATTACTTCCTTAATACTTTTCCACGCATTAAGCTTAATTGATCAGAGCATTTCGTCGAAGTCAGCGTTTTGCATTAGCTTTCTTTCTTGACCGACAATAACACCTGTTTGTATGAAACCAATTTTAAGGCTTTTAACAAGAACAACGACTTGAAGACCACATACATACCTTCTTTAATCTTTGCTTCGCTTAATTTTGGAAACATTTGTATCCAGACATTTAACAAAGTTTTTTACCACATCAAGTTTGATATGCAATGGGGGTAATATAGTTTTTTCAGTTGATGAACGACATTGTGCTCTCCTAATGTTCCTAATGTTATAGCAAATGCGACAGCAATGCTTCGGCGTCCACAGTTCATCCGAAAAAACTTTAGCTCAAAATACCTTTTATAGATGTCTTTAACTTTACTATTGAAAAACGTAACTTTATATTCCGGTATAGTATGTTTACCGCAGACAGCAAAACAAATCAAGTTTTTCCAAACAATTGAACATTTTTGCCAAAACAAATCTTTTTTTTCTTTAATTTTTTGTTATTTTTTAAGTAAAACACTCTAATTACAAAACAAATTATGTCCACAATATATGCACCGCAAATTGACACGTTTTCAGTAGAATAAGAAATACAGCACTTGATTTTTGATTTGATTTGATTTTTTTTTTTTTTGTTGTAATGTAACGGATCTAATCTGCTAAAGAACAGCTGGCAATCTATATACTTATATATCTATGAATTTATAGGTCGGTGTACAGTGTAATGAAGTGGAATTGCCTAGAGCTAAAAAAAAAATGTAATTCATGAATACTTCCTATCCAAATTTGCTATCGAAGGTAAAATAATAAAGATATTACTGATTTTTAGTGAAATTTGCACTATTTTTATTTTCATGCTAAATTGTTGGGGTACTTTAAAATAAAATTCTTAATAATTCTTGTTGTGTCTTATTTCTGACTTTCTGGTTGAATTTTCCGTTTTGGTGGAACTACAGTAAAATTTCACGGCGAATATTTTTGCGGAACATTTTAACCCCTTAAATCCCCATTTTAATGGTGTTTTTTTGCTGTTTTTTAAAAGAAGGACAAAAAAAGACCCTTACTTTGAGGAGTTAGAGGGTTAACATATTCTACAAAAATGTTTTCCGTAATATTTTACATAAGTTTGCTAAACACACTATTTACTTTAAACGTAAGCTTTACTCGATTTATGCCGATTGACAATACAAAAAGTGCATTTAGGGGAAACTTTACCTCCCCCTAAAATGAAACCCAGATGTAAACTTTCAAAACGCCGATATACGTGTCTTTTTTTTTGCCTATTCTATCAAAATTTGTCGGTCGGACCTTGTAATTTTGGAAAAAATTTGATTTTGTTGTATAGTGTAATCTGCGGCTCTAAGAATCAAACCTGCGCTTATTCTTACATTACAAACGTAACAATCACAAGTCATGACCGTTAAGCGATCACAGCCTCGAATGTAATGCAGCTAAATTGCAGTTTTCTTTCCTTTTATTAGCTTTTTTGTTATTGTATATCAGTATTCGATAGGTGCCAAAGTGTTAACACACATTTTTTTCAATCGCCATAATAATGTCGAATTTTGTGACTAAAAAAGATGTTTTGCGGGGAAGTCTGATAACCTTCTTTCAATTAAAGAAAACGGCTGCTGAAAGTTATCGATTGTTGACAGAAGCTTGCGGTCAACATGCACCAACTCAAAAAAATTGTGAACGATTCAAAAGTGGTGATTTCGACACAGAAGACAAGGAGAGGCCTGGTCAGCCGAAAAAGTTTGAAGATGAGGAATTGGAAGCATTACTCCACGAAGATTGTTGTCAAACGCAAGAACAACTTGCATTATCATTGGGAGTCACACAACAATCCATTTCCCTATGTTTAAAAGCATTGGGATTCATTTAAAAGCAAGGAAATTGGGTCCCCTATGAATTGAAGCCGAGAGACGTTGAAAGGCGATTTTGCATGTCGGAAATGCTGCTTGGACGCAACAAAAAAAAGTAATTTTTGCATCGCATTGTTACTACTGATGAAAAATTGATACATTGCGAAAACTCCAAGTGCAAAAAGTCATATGTAAAGCCCGGCCAACCAGACAAATCAACGCCGAAGACGAATATCCAAGGCGCCAATGTAATGCTCTTTATTTGGTGGGATCAGTAGGTGTTTTGTATTATGAGCTGTTGAAATCGGGTCAGACGATCACAGGGGACCTGTACCAAACACAATTGATTCGTTTAAAGTTAGCAATCAACGAAAAACGACCGGACACGAGGCCATAGTCTTCCATAATGCAACGATCGGTCACATGTTGCAAGACCGGTCAAAAACTATTTGGAAAACGGTGGATGGGAAGTTTTGGTTCACCCGACTTATAGCACAGACCTTGCCCCTTCTGATTACCACGCTTAACTTTAGAACAGGGTGTTAGAAATTGCCTTGATTCATTCTTTACCTCAAAGCCAAAGCAGTTCTTTTGGAGCAAATGAGTTAACTTCATTAACTCATTTGATATTGTTATTTTGATAGAAACCCATATAATTGAGGAAAAAGTCGATAAGTTCAGAAAGTATTTTAAAAACCTAAATACGTTTTGGAAAACAGCAACAAGAAACAGTGGTTTTGGCAGGGCAATTGGGGGATTAATGTATGGGATAAACAGAAATTTAAGTGAAACACAAATACGGTGCTCCTTTACAACACATAATGGTATGGATACAATAAAGATAATTACAAAAAACTCGGAGTTATCAATAATCCCTACATATATTAGAGGGGTAGATTGGGATAACGAGTTTAATAGGGTTGAACATTTTTTTAATGAAGATAACCCTATAAATGCAGTTATTATTGGTGATTTTAACGCTCGAATAGGGGAATTACAACAAGAATCCGATGAAAATCTCACAATCTCGTCTCAAATACTGTCAAGCGTAAGAAAATCAAAAGACACTGTTTCCAATGGTAAAGGTAAAAGACTAATGGAATTTTGTTGTGATTATGGGCTGCTAGTGTTAAATGGCGCCACTGAAGGAGATCGAGATGGTAATCTCACGTTTATAGGGGGAAATGGTCAATCTGTAATTGACATATGCGCTGTTTCTCAAGATATTGTTGGTATGGTAAATAACTTTAAGGTAGAAAACCAAATTTGGTCTGATCATATGCCAATATGTTTAGATATTAAAGTAAATGCGGAAAAAAAGGCCTCTAAACTCGCATCAACTATTACCAAAACTGCACTGGAAAGATCATCTTAAAACTCAATATAAGGAAAAGATATTAAATAATTTGATGGTTAGTAAAGAACGAAAGAAAATTTAGAGCTTGATGATATAATAAACGTGATAAATAAATCTGCAAACCAAAATACCACGGTCAGAAAAGTGTTCGAAGCAAAGAACAAATGGTTTGATTGGAGATGCTATAAAGCAAGGAACTATTCTTTCGAATTATTAAAAGAATATAAACTGAACGAGAACTCGGAAACAAAAAGAAATTACCTTAAGGCAAATGAACTTTTCAAAGCTGTTTGTAAGGAAAGAAAAGAAAAATACTACATAGACCTTGATATAAAACTCAATCAAGTAAATGATAGTAAGTCTTGGTGGAAAATCGCCAACGAAATAAGAAATAAAGAATCGCAAAAGCCACATAATATATCAACGTCAGAATTCCAACACTACTTTATGACATTACTTAATCCACCACAAATTTCAAACGATATACTTTATGCGCCTTTTTATAAAACAGATTATCTTCTGGACCAAAACTTTACCACAACGGAAATATGCGAAGTTATTGCAAAAGCAAAGGCGGACAAAGCGCCTGGTATGGACCGAATTCCCTATGAATTCTTCAAAAATGCTCCACATGAGCTAATTGTAGAAATGACAAACGCTTATAACAAATTATTTAATAACATGAAAATAGATGAAACGTTTGCTACAAGTGTTATTTTTCCCATATTAAAAAAGGGAGATCCAAACCAGCCGAGCAATTATAGAGGTATATCCTTTATAAATTGTATTGCAAAAATTTTAATGGGTGCTATAACGGAAAGGATGTATAACTGGGTATATCAACACAACATACTCTCTGAATATCAAGCAGGGTTTAGAAAGGACTATTCCACCATTGATAACATCTATAATTTGACAGCAATAGTTCATTTGAAGCTTAAAGAAAAACGAAAAGTATACGCTTTCTTTGTTGATTTCAAAGCTGCTTTTGACAAGGTAGCAAGAAAGTCATTAATATTTAAATTACACTCTATCGGAGTATCTACAAAAATGGTTTGCTTTATTGAGAGTATATACCAAAATACTTCCTCTACAGTCTGGAATGGATCTGAGCTCTCAGATACATTTGAAACAATGTCTGGAGTCAAGCAGGGGTGCCTATTATCCCCTTTGCTTTTTCCTTATACATAAATGACTTACATGATGAACTCGGTGGGGGGCTGTATATCGGAAATTTGAACATCAGATTACTTCTATATGCCGATGATATTGTTGTTATATCGGATGAAGTCAAAACGTTACAGAAGATGATAGATAATCTAGAAACTTACTGTGGCTTATGGAATCTTGAGGTTAATCTTTTAAAATCAAAGATTATGGTCTTCAGAAATGGTGGTCGTCTGGCCGGAAATGAAAAATGGAAAATATAATGGCAGAGAAATAGAGATAGTTTCTGATTATTGTTATCTTGGTATGGTTATAACCCCGCAATGCGTGTTTACCAAACATGTGCAGAAAAGAAACTCATCTGCTAAAAGCTGTATCAATTCAACTTGGAGTACCTTTTTAAGCAAGAAAGATATATCTTTCGAAAGCAAGACTCACCTTTTTAATGCTGTGTGCAGGTCAATTCAGTCGTATGGGGCACAAGTATGGGGCCATTCCCATTTTAAAGAAGTGGATATTTTGCACAAATATTTTATAAAAAGAATTCTTAAACTTCCTAAGTTTACACCAACTTATGCCCTTATGCTTGAGTCGCGAAAGGAGGAGGGTCATCTCTTCACACTTAACCTACATATGAGGTATATTAAACGTACCCTTTTTCAAAACTCAGAAATCCGTCTTCCCAATCAACTAAGTTTGTTGTGTTTAGAACATAATGCATCATGGGTGAGAAAATTAAATGATATCGGACAAGAATTCAACATACAATGGTCACCAAATATTACTGCTGAAGAATGGGATGAAAAACAAACGGCTCTTAATAATTGCTTAAAAATAAAATATTTTCAAGAACGACTGGATAGAGCTGGTCAAACTGATTCTTTTTATAGTAAAGTAGATCCAAGAGTGGCACATTTCTATTTTAATGCAAACAATAACCCAATGACTATTATGTGGATTTTTTAAAGCTAGATGTGATCTTATTGAACTAAATGGTTCACATTTCTCGAGAAGATTAGCTAAAAATTGCTCTCTTTGTAACTTAAAAGAGATTGAAAATATTCAACACTTCATAGGAAGATGCCCAATACTGAAAACTTTTAGATTATATTGGTTTAACAAAACTACAATATCAGAAGTAGAACTGATACGAATTTTAGATGGTGAAGGGGGCTGGAAGAGTCTTGTAAACTATATTATCAATGCTTTGGCTTATCGTAAAACGCTAATACTTGAATATAATTATTAAAAATAATACTACACTGAAATATATAAAAAAAAAAAAAAAAAATTATAGAGTTAAACTCTCTTTTACCGGCTAACGACATAGTCACAGCCGTATATTCTTAAGATTTTATAATGTAATTTTGAAAAAAGAAACATTATCAAATAAAGAATTATTACTACTACTACTACTACTGATACCAAAAAGATGTTAAAGAGTAGTGGCTAACGATGGACAATACTTTCAATAATATATCAATTAATTTTGTTGTTATAAAAAAGCATTTTTCAAGCAAAAACATCGACATTATTAACTTGTATACCCAATATCAACTCGAAAATATTCATTAAAAATATCTAATAAAATTATCCTAAATGAAAATCAAACATTAAAATTTCACAGTCCAAAAAATGCAGTTTGACATAAAAATTTTGTTTGTTAAGCATATACAAATAAAATTTAACTTTATGTTAAATTTAAATCGGTTGATATATGTAAAACGTCTTGTAAATAAGATTCCTGGTTTTCAGCAAAGGATTTTGCTGACATTAGGAATTTTTTTTGAATCACCTCCTAACTAAAATTTTGCTGACTCAGCAAAATCTTTTGCAGACTTTACTGGCTTTTTTTTTATTCTACTAAAGCTACACTTTGTAACCGATTTTTTCAAATGAAATTTGTATTGACAAAGAATATATAGATGTATGTATGCCTTCAGATATACCAACATCTTGGACTGATGTGGTCTCAGACCCGAACAGGGTGACACTAAAGTGAAAAAAGTAAATATATTTTTCATCATTTTTGCTACATATTTTATCGAACGCTATTGGGATCGAAATTTCGGTAGCATATTGTCCAATCCTTCAAGTTTTAAGAAACACTGAGATATTTGTAATTTAGTCGTTCCATTTCCTGCAGGACACTGATGCAATACATGGTTTCTCAAAGATAAAAAATATCAGGATTTTGTTCAGCTTTTTATTATTTGTTCATATAAATATTTTAGAAATTTTGATGACACTTTTCTTTACAAATGTTGGACAAAAAAAATTTGTCCAAAGTGTTAATAAGCGGACCATAATATCTAGCCCCTGTGTTCAATTTAAGACATTTATTTTCACTCGATCAAACTTAATTTAATATAATCCTTTAATATGCAATACGATATAAAATTTTTCTGATCAAATTGTATTTGAATTAGAATAGGGCTATATCAAATTTGATGCATTTCTTTGTTGCATCATATAATTTTTTTTTTCATCGGGTACTTACAAAAACGACCTAGTGGAACAAAAATAATGAGTCTTGACGCCGAATTCTGTCCTAAGGTTTTGCTGGCTAAATAAACAAGGAAAATAAATAAACAAGGAAAATATGCATTTAAGGCATAATAAATAAAATAAAAATAAATTACTTTCAATGTCATTGTTTAATAGGATAATACCCAGGTGGTAGACAAAATTGTGATCGCACACAGAACCAAATTGGTTCATAAATAGTATTTATTTATTTATTACATTTACCATTTATAAATATTTAATCACATTTTAATAAAAAAAATAAGTCAGTTTGAAAACAAACAGAAAATAGTTGTCAAAAAATTTATATTTCTTAAAACAATAAGATTTCTGTTGCTAACATTTTATCGGATAATATTAAATGGTATGTACTATATGCAAATAATTGTTAAATTGTATTTCTAAAATGCTGTACATTTTCTTATTATCTTTTGAGATTGCTATAATAATATTTGCGACATGATTTATCTGCTCAATTAAACGCTGTAAAATGTAATGTAAAATAAGTATCTAAGCAGTCTCAAGATATTTAAGCAATTCATTGAGAGTATTCAGTTTCAAGAGATTTTATTTGTTTAAGCTGTACAATTGCTTTACAATTGCAAGTGCACTCATAGAAATAAACCTGTAAAAAAAAGCAGAAAAGATACTAAAAATTAGTTAAAAATGCGCTTGCAGTAAAAAACTGCTAAATTTAACAGATATTTTTGAAATAAGAACAGCAAAACTAAATCTGTTAACTTTACAAAATTTTAGTCATATTCGATGTGAATTCTAGTTAATTGAAAATAGCATTTTACTCTGTAAAATTAGCTTAAACTTTTACTAAATAATTGTAGAATAAAATAGAAAACAAAAACTGTAATATTAATAAATCTTTTACTATATTGACCACAATTTTAGTAGAACGCAATAAGTGTTTATTTTGCTAAAATCAATAGAAATTTTGCTAAAAAATGTAGATTGCTGATTCCATAATGGATTTTACTTTTAATTCGCATTAAAAATAAATAAAAAAATCCCAAGGTGGAAAAGTTCTTATATAATCATATATTGTCATATATGATTTCAGGTACGAGCATATATGTACATATATGCAATCTATGGAATCATATATGGGTAAATACGTGCAACGGAAAAGTTCATATATGTCTAAGTATGATACCACATATGATAATATATTGCATATATTGGTTCATATATTGCTTCATATATTGCCATATATCTCCATATATGAATTCATATATTATTCCAAATATGAGCAATATGTTTTAATTTTTTATTTTATATATTTTTAACCTCTTTTCGCCGCTATACGAATTCCTGACCAAAATATTTTAAAGAAAATAAAATGAGTTAATAAGATAACCGTTTTTTATGGTTTTTATTTTAATTATAATATTGAATCTATAAGGTTTAGTTGAGTTCTTCACGCAGTATTTATATTTCAATGTATCTAAAACTTTTAATAGTGCTTCACCAACACTTGTTTTACTATTTGCATACAAGGCATGAAAGGTGTTTTCATATGAGATATGTCACTTGGTTCATATGAGATATGTCACTTGAATCTAAAGAAATATCAATCGCATTTGATGTGCTTAATTCTGAATCGGTTGTACATAACCCGACTAACCATTTCGGTTTTGGCAGGACTATCCCGCATTTCAATACATTTTTTTCTCAATAGAATTTTTATAAAAAATAAAAGGAATTAAAAAAGTTCAACATATTATTAATTTTGGAGGTATTTGATAGAAATAAAATTTTAGAGCCAGTGATAGGATTTCGAAATTTGAATCGTAGTCTAAAATGTATTCATTTGTTGTGTCAAACGTGGATTTTTTTTTTTTTTGTAATTAAAAGAAAATATAAATTTTTTAAGTAATATTTGAGCAATTCAAAATTTAACATTGCGAATTTATTAAAATACGTATTTTAAGACAATAAATTTTAAAGATAAAAAAAATCCTGATTTTTCGCCTGCCGAGTCCCGTTTTATGATCAAAAACAGTTGGCCACGTTAGTAGTACTTGACTCCGTCTCAGATGCAGACTTTGTCTCTCCATCATATTTATCACTATCACTATCTGAATATTCATCTTCATCTAAATATTCATATCCATTAGTATCCGAATTTCCATCGCTATCAATCTATTCATCACCTTCGACCATGAATTGACATAATCGGAATCAACAAGCTTTTCTATTGCATTATTTGATTGCGCTATTGTTTAGTCCCCACCCTTCCAATATTTTTAGTAGAAACTTTGTATCAAATACAGGCACTTTAGATAACGTTTTTTTTTATAAAATTCATAAGTGTTCTTACCAAAGGACTTCTTTTATCGGTTGGCTTGATTATTATTGTTATCGTCGTCATCATCATTTTCTAAATTATCGAATTTAATTTTTTTATGGAACAATGTGGTTTTCTATTGACATCTTTCCCAAATTGTATTTTCTTAAAAAATTTCGCTTTGAACTATTTGTATTTATTAATTAATTTTGAATTTTAAATGTATGAATTTATCAGTAACATATTTTTAGAAGTATATTATACTTCTTAGAAACCATTTATTTTAATAAAAAGACAATATTTTTGATAAAAACTTCAAAAATTGTCTTTTTTAACGAGCACGTATGAAAAATAACGATATATGAACATTCATATATGCGCAGATATGTCCATATACCCTCAATTTTCGGAACATTTATCGATTCATATATAAACTCATATATGAGGCCATATATGACAATATATGAACATTTTCACCTGGGACTTTAAAAACTTCACATTTTTTAATGATTTTTTTGTCTACTAATATGCAGTAAAATTTACATATTATGTAAATTATGCGTAAGAAATTATTTTAAGTTTAAGTTTTTGGTTAAATGCTGAGATACGAGTTTACGATCCGCTAAGTTTCAAATAAAATGTCAGTTACGAGGTTTTACATGTATAAATAAATTCAGTATTTTATTTTAAATACTCACAATAAATGTTTTTTAAGATCAAATTTTAATAACTTAAAACGTGGGATTTATTTCAAACTTATTATTTATTCATATTCACACAGAATTCTGTTTTTACACGATACATTCGTTCCAGAATATCCAGAATCATTTTATAATTTTAAAGAAATAAAAACTTTAAAATAAAAAATTCACATACTATGTATTTTTAAATATAAAAACACAACTTAAATATAAAAGAAAAATTATTATGAAACATAAAAAATAAAATCATTTTAAAGTTTTTAAGAAATAAAAACCCAATGTAAAAATAAAAAAGTTCTCCTATTCAAGGAACATAAAAAAGTGGTAAAGGAACAAAAAAAGTAAAAACAGGATATTAAAAAAAAAAAAAAAACGTGTAAAAACAGGATACGTTTATTTCTATAAAATGAATAGTTATATGATGAAATTTTTTTAAAATACTGTTAAACATTAACAGTTATATAAAACGGTGGTTAGTCATTAGTATGAAGTAAATTGTCATAAAAAGAATGATAATCCTTATGGATTAATGATTTCAACGATTGAAGATCTTTAAAGTTTTGAGCTGTAATATCCCAGCAAAAAATTTCCAAAAAGGTAAGCGGGTTTGTAATCAAGCATTTTGGGCAGAACGCATTCCTTACTAGATTACCTACTCGATTCTTGTAACAGGGCGTGAGACTAAAATAATTGATTCTTTAGAATTGATTATTTTTTTTACCGAAGAACCATTTACTTTATATTTTTAAGAACTACATACATTTTTTAAAAAAGAAATAGTTCCATTGTAAAACTACGAAGTACTTACACAAAAAAAAATAAATAAATAGTTCCCTAGAAAAAATATGAACTACTTACATTTAAAAAAACGGAAGAAGTTCCATAAGTAAATTCAACTTTTACTCACACGTCACTCAAATATAACGATCAAAACTCATACGGAAGTAAAATCCTAAAAAGTGAAACATCGGATTGTTATGATAACATGGGTTTGTCATAATTTTGGAGCTATAAACCACGAAAATATAAATTTTTCAAAAAAAAGAACAATTCAAAATTGAAAAACAAAAATATGACTCACGCACAATCACCCTCGAAAATTTTTTTTACACTCACTCACGATAACGTCAGTAATTTCTACTTCCACTTACAATTTTCTGCTCACGTGCGCTTCCCTAATTTATACCTAACCACAGTTTAACAAAATTTAGGCAACATGCAATTTATGTTTTCAGCAGGGACCGAAAATAACAGTTATCCCGAAAACTATAACTCAAAAACTCTTTATGTTAGAGTCAACGGAGACGTATACTATTATATACCAAACGATTCGTATTGAAGTGCTCTTTCAGAATATATTGTGATCTTAAGGAAACTATCGCAACTCCACAGTTAAGACTTATTTTTCAACGAAAAAATAAAAGATCGGATGAAACTCTTAAGAAGAGAGTTTTATTTAGCCTTCATTAAATAAAACTGTTTTGAGGAGTTTTATTTTTTCCGTCTGAAATAAAACTCTTTTGAGGAGTTTTATTTTTCCCGTCAGAAAATAAAGCTCATTTGAGGAGTTTTATTTTGAAACTCATTTAAGGAGTTTTATTTTTCCGTCTAAAATAAAACTCATGTTGTTTATTTTCTTCCTTTTTATTGACTTTATTTGCTATAATGTGTGTAGTAATTTATTTATTTAATTTAACGAACATAACTTTTTCCAAATTTTCTGCGGAAAGATTTAAACGCAGGTCGCTCAATACCAATTTCAGAACAGAGACTGCTCTTTTCACGCTTACCTGTGTTGCAGGTACACACTGTAAAGTTTTTGCCAATATATACAAGTACGGATAGTGTATTCTTTTAGCCTCCCAGAACTCAAAAAGAGGTTTATCAATCGACAAGGGCCTTGGAGAAAAATTGTCGATTTCATAGAAAGCTTTTTTTCATCCTCATTATCACTTCCTTCGCTTTCTTGTTCCATATCTACATATATAAGAAATAAAACAACAACCATTTAATAATAGGAATCAAACAATAACAAATTAAACCCACATGTTTTCATATTAATGACGATTTTTTCAATTGCAATGCAAGTGATTAGATTACACTGCCTTACAAATTGTATTGATCTGGCAAGCGGCAAGCTTTGAGTGTCAATTTACATAAAATGAGTTTTATTCTCTGACGGAAAAAATAAAACTCCTCAAATGAGTTTTAAAATAAAACTCCTCAAATGAGTTTTAAAATAAAACTCCTCAAATGAGTTTTATTTTAGACGGAAAAATTAAACTCCTCAAAAGAGTTTTATTTAATGAAGGCGAAATAAAACTCTTTTCTTAAGAGTTTCATCCAATCTTTTATTTTTACGTTGAAAAATAACTGTTTTGGATGTTTTTTTTCTTTATAAGGCACAAAATAACTGTTATAAAGGAACTTTTTTGATATCACTTATAACCGTTACGGTCCCTGGTTTTCAGTATTATTTTCCTGCAAATAAAAATTTGTTTGAAAAAATATATGAGATAAATCTTTAAAATTGTATAACTTCTTTTTCAAAATTAGGAACTACTTCCAATAACGCCCTTTTATTAGGAAAAAGTATATGATTACTTCTTGAGTACAAAAAATTATACATATAAGTTAATAACATTGTTATTTTCTTTTAAGTAAATAATAACTTTGTTATTGAGTTCAGGCTTTCTGGTTTAAATTTAAAGAATTGATTACAATACTACTTGCTTTTTTGAATCTATCGTTGGAATGAGTTTGGTATTGCAGTTACTAAATTTGGCAATGAGATATGTAAGCAAGTGTGGGCATCACCTTCTTTTTGGAATGTGTAATTTTTTCCTGGGATGTATTACTCTTTGGTACAAAGGATTTGGACGAACTTCGTTATACTTCTTAGTCAATCGTTGAGATAGATCCGTCCACTTATCATTAAATGATAATCTATACATAATACTAACTTTACTGTACTTCAAGCCTCGTAACTGTAAAACAGTTGGAGATACAGGCTTGTTACCTGGTCTAATAGATTTACAAGTTTTCACTTCTGAATAATTATAAAAAAACGTATGATCAATATACTTCACTTTATAAGGATTTTTTAATCTTGCTTCTTGAATTATTTGCACAAAATTAGCGGGCACATACAACTCACGATTTTTTTACGCCTTTCGATTGTTGAATGTACGGAGGCACACTCCATTTGCGTGTGTCCTTTGACTAGATACTTTTGATATATAGTTATATTTTTTTGATTCGCAAATTGATACAAGGCGTTTGCTAGAGTTACATTACGATTTTGCGCGCTGCAACCATCGCTATAAAAAACAATAGGTGTACTCAGATTGACTTCATTTTTCAAAAAATCAATTAAACATGATGCAAAAACATTACCATCCATACCACCCTCGCCTTCATGTCATACGTAGCAAACGGTATCACCATTGGCAATATTATATACAGTAAACTGATGACATTTTAGCTTCTGCTTAAAGTATAATGAACCAGCTGGCAAATATGGAATCATTTGAACCGCTTGCACATCTACTGTAAAAGCTTTTATTTTTCCAAAAATAGCATTTAATTTATCACTTTATTTCTCTTCTCGGGCTCTATTTTTTTCTGCCAAATGGCGAGAATACACATCTTCAGGAATGTTTTTATTTTTAAAAGAAAAACATGTGTCGCAAAAATCTTTCCGGGGTAAATAAATACTAATATTCATTGATTCCATTTCTTTGCGTAAAAATTCATAGCTAGCTATCACATTTTTGAAACTTTTAGATCATTCATGTTCTTCACGAAATCTCGATAAACATCTTGAGCTGACTGATATATATTTTCCAAACACAATTTTGCAGTATTCTTTCTGCAATAATGAGATTCAAGTTTTGGCAAATTATCAGATCGAGATATTGTTTCCTTCTTTACTAATGAAACAACGTATTGTCGTCTTTGATCCCAGTTCAGATCATTCCAAATAGATATGAAACATTTTTTCCTCATTCCTTCTGTAATTTCATTACATTTTTTATTTACGCTCTTTTCACATTTTTTGGAATTACAACCTGGTTTTAATTTTCTTAGTAATAATTGTTGATCACTGGCTTTTTTTTTTTTGCTCACACTATAATATGACTGACCTGTTTCCCGTGCCTTTTTCACTTTACTTCTTTCCCAATCTTGAACGGTTGCTTGATTTTTCCGAGCTCGCTGTCTTGATGATAATCCTGAACATTCATCTAAAACTGTTTTTTTTAGGGTGATGTGAAACATCCTTTCCTTTTGATTCTATACTCGTATTTAAACTTTCAGAAGATTTACCAGAAGTTTGCAACTCTATCGAAGAAGTTGATTTGTCGAAATCCTCAACTAATAAACCTGTTGCTTCATCCAAACGCATATTAATAAATTCCGTTTCGTTATTATCATAATCATCATCCGTATTTTCAATTGATCCAGATTTAATTGGCACCAGTTAACCAGTTTTTTCATCAAGAATATATGATTGATGATTTATATAATCTGATGTACAGATTATTTGAACTTCATTAATCATCATAATGCATCATTAATTTTTGCAGTGGGTACATTTGTAGGTAATTCCAGATCATTAGATGTATTCTCTCCTGTCTGAGTATCATTCCATTCCTTTTGTTTAGATTGACTGTCACCTACCAGCACATATGACGACGTTTTAGGTGGTGCAAGTTCTTTTACTTTTGGTAATTTTTCAATTATTCGTTTTTTTGGTGGCATTTTCTGAAAAAATTTAGTGATTCTAAATAAATTATAAAGATGTTATAACAAGTAAGTGAGGTAAGAAATTACGTCAATTAAATAATTTAACTTACCAGATATTCAAATCTTAAATCGTTAAAGAATATTGAAAAAATTATACAAGGCACTTTATTTATGAATTCTTTTATAGAACACAAAGAAAGGTTGTATAACTTTCTCCACAGAAAATAAAATAGCAATTGCGATTTTCTGGTTCGTCAAAAATGTATGGTCTACTCCAATCTTGGGCACAAAGAGAAATGAGAATGTATTAGTTATTTTACAAAAAAATGAGATTGTATTGGTACTATTGCACTGAACAAAATCACTTGGTTTTGTTTGTTTATATTGTTGTATTGTTTTACTATTTATGTCCTTACGTGATAAATTTCAGCTATGAGGCGAATAAAAAAAGAAATATTCATAAGTGGAATTTAATAGGTAATAAAAAAAAATGTTCTTTAAGAAAATAGGCACATGAGTTCTTTGCCAATAATGTACTGGGCAAACAAATATATATAATAATATATTATAAATATGGATTAATAAATTAAAAAAACAAAAAGCAAAAATAAAGATTTTATATTAATTCTTATAAAATGCAACAAAATTCAAAATATCTGCGTTGTAATTGTTTTTAATATAAACAATTATAGTTCAGAGATTTTTAAATTTTTTAACTTGTAGATTGTTTTAATATTTTAGGTTTTGTGTGTTAAAATTAAGTTATGAATGAATAAATAGATCAAGATATATTTATGTACGTATATGAAAAATAATGAATTTATAAAGAAAAGTGAGTAAATTGAATTCATAGGTAATAAAAAACGTTCTTTAAGAAACGGGTAAATAAGTTATTTTCACATAATGTATTGCGTTAAAATAAAATTATAACTAATGTTATTTATAAATTCATATTAAATAAAAATTATAAAGTTCAATTAAATTTTTGATGTTAGATTATTTAAATACTTTTGGCTTTGTGCGTTAAATGTAAGTAATGAATAAATGTATAAAAAAAATTATTAATGAAAAAGTAAATGAATTAATGAATGAAATAAATAAATTACGATATTTAATGAATAATGAAATATAAGTAAATATAATTAAAACAGGTATTTAAGAAGTTTAATATAATTTTTATTAAAAAAAAACAAAATCTGTTTTTTTCGGTCTTTAACTGTGCAATGAAAATGAAAATTATTCAAGTTCGAGGCCATACTTTGTATTTCTTTATTAGGATATTGTCCTAACAAATTATCTATAGAGTTTTTTGTTTTCAAATTTATCATTTGACCCTTTCATGACTGTGTTGATAGATCTATTTCGGGAATTTTCTAGGTTCCCATCATCAGAACACGTTTTGAAAGAGGTAACAATCCCATGCAAAACATCAAACATTCATATAAACTAGTTTACTCACTACATGAGAACTAATATATGAGCTTGAAGTTAAAAATTATAACCATTGATCAAAAAATAAGGAACAAGTTTTCAATTTATTTTTTGATCAATGGTTATAATTTTTAACTTCAATCTCATGTATTAGTTCTCATGTAGTGAGTAAACTAGTTTATATGACAGTTTGATGTTTGGCATTCGATTGTTACCGCTTTCAAAACGTGTTGTGATGATGGGAACCTCGAAAATTCCCGAAATAGATCTATCAACACATTACTGAAAGGGTCAAATAATAAATTTGAAAATTATTTGTTAGGACAGTATCCTAATAAAGAACTATAGAGTATGACCTCGAACTTGAATAGTTTTCATTTTCATAACGGTATTTAAGAATTTTAGTTATGAAACTCAATTAATTGATCAATATCAATTTCTTTGTTGTAACATTTTATTTTGAGCAATGTCTCCAAGTGGATGTCAGTCAATTTGTTTCGATATTTGTTTTTAATTTGAGACAATGACGAAAATGTTGACTCACATATATATGTTGTCGAAAACATTGAAAGCATATTCAGTATTAGATCCCTACTGGCACCATATTTGTTGGGGCAAATATTTTTCCAAAAAGGAATACCTGTTTCCATTGGTATAGATAAATCATCCCTCATATTGAGCAATTCAAATTGAATATTTAAAGGTATATTGTCCATTAAACATGTAAGTGGGTTATTATAAATGTTAATAACCCATTGCATACCAAATATATCTTCGAATCTTTGTTTAAAATTTTCAATAAGCCTTTTTAGTTCTTCTAAAAATAGGTTTAATTTATTTAGATTGGGAAATTTTGAATGTATTTCAAGAACTTTTGGAAAATTTGTCAAATTTTGGGAAGCCATTTGATCTTTTAATATTACTAATTTTCTCGTGAACTCATTAATGGCATGCAATAAATCACATATGTTTTTATTTCTTCCCTGTAAAATGAGATTCAAATTATTTATTAGAAGCGTAATGTCAGTAAGGAATGCTAATTCTATTAAAAAGTCGGGACAAGTAATGGCACTCAGCAAGTCTGTGTCCTTCGGGGAGCCCTCAGACTGCAAAAATAGAACTATTTCCTCTCTTAGGCTGAAGAGACGTTCTAAACTTTTCCCTCTACTTAACCATCTTACTTCAGTAAACAATAAGATGTCTCCATAATCTGCATCTACTTCCTCCAAAAATGCCACCAGCTTCCTATGTGTCAGTGCATTATGTCCGCCTTTTAAGCGGTTTATTATTTTGACTGCAGTTTTCATTACATCAGCAAAGCCAAGTGTTTTCGCAAATAGGGCTTGCTGATGAATAATACAGTGAAAGGTTGGCACATTAATTCCTGCTTTTATTAAACGCCCCACAAATCCCTGCTTACGACCGACTAAAACGGCTGCACCGTCCGTGCATATTGCAGACAATTTATCTTTATTTATTAATGATAAAACATTGCGTTCAAAAGATGCATAAATGGTTTCACCATTGACGTTACCATAAAAGGATTCTAGTTTTAGAATTTCCTCAAATGAATTAAAATGATTATCAATTGTTCGTATGCATACAATCATCTGGCTAGTGTCGCAAATGTCTACACTTTCATCGAAACAAACTGAAACGTATTTAGCGTTTTTAATTCGTTCATTTGTCTCTTTTTGTATAAACAGACCTATTTTTTCAGTGCGGCGGGTAATTGTTCTGCGGGACAAATGCATTTCATTGAAAATATTTTCCATTTTTTTCCCTACATCTCCAAAAAATGGTAAAATTGAAATACACATTTCCTTAAAAAATATACCATCTTCAAGAGGTCGGCCTTTTTTTGCTAAAGCTAATGCAATTGCATAAGAAGCTTTGAGTTGTCCACATGCTGAATCATTTCTTTCTTCATGGGAAGTATTAACAAATTTATTGTATTTAAGACGAAAATCTTCTTTCAGTTTTGAAATTAACAGATCTCTGTCAATTCCAGTAACTGAATGAAGATCTAAATGACTATTGTTATAGTGCCGACTTAAAGTGGAAGCATATTTATCTTTCAATTTTTGGTTACAAACAAGGCACTCTGCTTCATTAAATATATTTAAGCTAAATAAAAATCCGTTTTCCCAACCAAAATCCCACATAATGAATGAAAAAAAAACAATTAAAAAAAAATTATAGTATGCTTGGCTTTATTAAATAAAATATCATTAAATAAAATATTATCTGTGTACTTATTTTATTAACAACAGCGACATAGACCTACTCCATTCAATGCTGGCAAGCAACTAAACAATTTTGTTTGTTTTTTTTCGGTTTCTCTTCTTATTTTTATTTACGTTCGGGTTGTGTTTGTGTGAGAAACGATTAGTCTTCGTTGTTTCAACAAGTGTTTGCCCGACACTGGTCTACTCACATTCACTTTCGTCTTAATAGGGGATTCCCAAAACTAAGAAATATTAAATCTAAACCATTTAACTTGAGTAAGGAATGTTCACGTTTTAGTGTTTTTTTTCCACAGAAAATAAAATAGCAATTGAAATTGGTTGGTTCGTCAAAAATGCGTATGTATGGTCTACTCACATGCACTTTTGTCTTAATAGGGGATTCCCAAAACTAAGATATATTAAATCTAAACGATTTAACTTGAGTAAGGAATACTCACGTTTTAGTGTTTTCTAACTGTAGAAATATTGCAGAAAAATATTACAAAAAAAAAATTGTTGTATATTGAAGAAATATTGCACAAAATGACAAATAGGTTTTTATAAAGTATTATTTTAAGTTATCTAGTATACGTCCAGAGTACGTGAATGTATGACATGAGTTACGGGTTTTTAAAATTAGACGCTTGAAATACGAGGTTCTGTTTTTTTTAAATAAATAATTAACGGGTGGGCATTTTTATTTAAAATTTTACACAGTTGTGTAGAAACATATTCCGAATATGAATCCGGGTTAAACTCAAAACCTTCAAATATTGAGTTACGAGGTTACGTCAGAGTACCGACTATATATATCTATAAGAAGTTAATAAAACTTTACAATTTAAAACAAATAATCAAAAGTTTCTTATTAGATTTTCTAATAAAGTGTTTTTTATCTCTCTTTTAAAGTAGTGTTTTTTGAGTTACGAGATTACGTCAGAGTACCGACGAAATGCTTTTGCTGATTTTAGCAGATTATTTGTTACATTCAATTAACTAAAATTTATCTAATATATGACAATATATTTGAAATGCGACACATTTATTTTTGTTATTCTTATATTACTATTATTTAGTAAAAAAACATCTGCTAATTTTAGCAGTTTTTTTCGCAAAAACATTTTTAATTAATTTTAGTAGCTTTTGAATTGTAGTTTATAAATTGCTTTTATTTTTTTTTTATAGTATTTTTCTTTTTGTGTTTTAACTAATGCAGATTTAAACAAATTTTAATCAAAATTCGTTAAAATAGTAAGCGCTTCAATAAGCCATATTCCGAGTTTTTTTTTACTTTTTTTATGAATTTTACTTCTAATTATTTTAAAAAAATATATTTTTTAATTTTAATTCGAGCAACTTTTTTGTAATCCAAATTTTAACAAATTTTAATCAAAATTCTCTAAAATTATAAGAAAGTGTTGAAAACGTATTGCTCATTTCATTACTTTTTGGAAATTACAACGAAAAGCAATGTAAACAATCAATGAAATTTGGCCTTTCATGTCTGCTCTTTAAGAACCTATGCATCATACGAAGCAGGAGGGGATCAATAAGGAAGCATTAAACATTTGTTACTACATCCATTTTTCTGCTGGGTGGTTACCATCCATGTTTGTTTTCAAATTGATTGCATAATATAATATTAAATACACACTAAAGGTTAAAACATGCATTGAAATATTCGAGTTTTTTATTTTCAATTGAAAAAATAATTAATTTGTAGT